>APFE030295912.1:22507-54942 GCA_000404065.3 Pinus taeda
AATAATAATTATTATTATAAATAAAAAAATGCAGAGAGATTTATGAGCTTTACATTTAGAATTATAGAAATCTCAACACACACTTTTACGATTCCTCAGGCCAACGAACTATTGATTTGTTCATTGTGTTGTTGAAACCTTAACTTAATAAAACCCTAGCCAGGTTGAGAGCATAGTCCACAATAAAATCTGAATGGAAACCTGGTGCAGAGATGAATGCCCAATTTAGAACCATAAACCCATGCCACAAAAGCTAAAATGGAGAGCTGCAGAAAGATTTCCATGAAGAAAATGTAGCTTATCTGGTTTGCAAATTTTGGTACTGATCTGAGGCTTGGAAAACAAACACAACCATAAAATCACACACAACAAATCAGATAGCCAACCACATAGCGGTAACAATCTTCACTCGCACACATTCCATGCACCTTCCAACACTCTCTTCTAGACATTTGACGACCCGTGTATAAATGTTACACCTACTGCGAATAATATGAATCTGTATCATCCGGAGCTGAGGAAACCATTCCACCAGAGGTGGTGGGTGAAAGACCACTGATGAAGTCACCTTAGGATATTCATCCTCACACACTTTTAAGATTCCTCATGCCAACAAACTATACTTGTTCATTGTGTTGTTGAAACCTTAACTTATTAAAACCATAACCAGGTTGAGAGCATAGTCCACCATAAACTCTAAATGGAAAATTAGTGTAGAGGTGAATTCCCAATTTAGAACCATAAATGCACACCACAAAAGCTAAAATGGAGTCTTCAACAACGCATTAAGATGGAGTCTTCAACAACGCATGAAGAGAAACTAGGAATTACATGTGACTACTAGATTACATTCCTACCTGTAACTACAAGTTTGCACAGCTAAGGTTGCTTTCAGTTTCATTATTATGCCTACAAGAAATTTACTCTCTTACCTAGCATGGGAAGGCCATGATCCCAAATATAACTAGAATTTCTTAAACATTATCTTATCTCTATTAGCTAACAAATGACTTATAGTCTCATGGTACACCAAGCGAAATCAATGAATTTTATGACAAAATAAATTAGAACACCTGAGAAGTTGGCTTTAAGGAACCAATGTTAATCAATTGTAGAGCTAGGAGCGTGAGCCTAGGTTTCTTGTTGAAGTGAAGGATAGTTGCAGAAATGGGCAAGAGCGGCAACAGTTGAATGAGCCAAAGGATATTCTACCCTAATCCATTCAAAACCTTAGCATTCCAGTGGTAAGATCATGTCGATAAATCTAAACCGTAGGTCCCTTGACATTTCATAAGGTTCTTTGATTAGCCTTGTAAGCCATGCATTGTGGGTAGCATACGTTCACTTAAAAATTTAATGGTTCTTAAATTCTTAATACCTGACATTAGTCCTTTATCTATCTAGATTGTTTTGAAATTCACAAATATAATTCTTTGAACAACTCCTTAGAAAGAAATTGAATGAGAAATCATTATTAGAGCTTTGTGGGTTAAGATAAGGAACTCAATATAATATCAATGAAGCTTACAGTTGGGGGAATCTTTATTGTAATAGAAAGATACGTTTTTTTATTTAAAATATTAACTTTGGTCCATACTTGTAGATATACAAAATATACTTGTGGAAATGATTGTTCATTCATGGGGCTTTCAGATCAAGTCATTAGATTTCCCAGTATATGGAAATGAATAATCAACCTTACAGTTTTTCGAGTTGTTGACTATAATTCGATGATGACCATTCATATTCAAGGTATAGGCGTATGAAAGTGATTATTAAGCAACATATATCGGAACATACTGAGGCTCCTTTTCATCAATGTAATTAATAAATCCCTAGTCTTCGATTTGTAGAGTCTCAGAATGCTTTGAAAATTAGGAAACAACCAATATCGAAGGTCCAAGGTTCTAAAACAGGTTTAGGGAGGGGAAGATAATTCCCTAGAAATTGTCATGTCTATGCGTCACACTTGATTTGAAATTCCTCCATTGGTGGTGCTTTTCACTTTCCCGCCCATGAAAAATTCGAAAATTGAAATTCGAGCTTTTCATAAGTGAAATTTGAAGTATATTCCCTTCCTCTTTGTGGATCATCAATATTGAAAAACTATTTATTGAATCATAAATAGGGGCACATTGTATTATGAGATTAGGTTGAAATTTTCCTAGTTTTCCATTTACTAATAATAAAATAACACAATACAATAAAGTATTATTTCTCATAAATCTTTGGCGTCCATTATTACAAACACAAATATAACGTGGCTTATGAAACTACAACATAATACAATAAAGTGAACCTAGGACCTTTTGTCTCTATGTATTAGTGAATTAATACCTCCATGGAAAATGCAGGTAGTTTAGGTCATTTGGTGGTGTTGTGTAGTATAAATGGAAAATCTAAATAAATAAATAAGAAAAACAAAAAAAAATACATATGTCATTTTTTTTTATGATTAAGCACCCTCAGTTATTTTTTTAATGGATTATTGTGAGGAAGGAGCATTATTGTGAGGAAGGAGCAACTATACTTGTTCAATTACACTCTAAACTTTTTATCGCTAAAAATTCTACCAAGCAACTAGCATAATATATTGGCCAAGTTTTAATAGCACTACTCCTAGCATAAGCTTTCGAGACCTACTATATTTTATTTACCGCCTCTGCCTTCTAATTGTACACTTGTAAGAACTAGACTACCCTAGAACACTTAATGCTCAAGGTAGGGACTTGCTACCCTACAACCCTCGTTTTTTTATTAAGAAACATAATTAGAATTATAGTTTTTCCCTTAGGCTATCTACATACATTAAGAAAAGGAAATTTCTATTGAGAAGATGGGCCATATTCTTTGTTTGTTGATGTGGTAAATGGTGTTTTTGTTTTGCTGACAAAAGCCAATGTTTTTCTTATATTAGCAGTTGTTTGAGAGGATGTTGGAAATCAAGTTATGAAAACTTAAAGAAGCATTGTTTGATATCTATGTTTTTATTTTTATCTATTTACATACATCTATATTATCATGACATGTTGAGTTTATGGTGAATACTTTTTATAATAGTTTCCTAATACATTAGGATTTTTCCATAAATGTTTGTTATCATTTCTAAGTAAATTTAATTCCTACGTTTGAAATTAAACATATTTTTCACCATTATTTACTTATTTCACAATATTTAAAACAATAAAATAAATAATGGGTTGCCTAACAGAGAAATGATATACAAGATATATCTTTCTTGGATGTCTGATCACGTCAGAACATAACTGGTTGAATAGAAAAGTATTGTGATTACTAATTCCCAATTAATGGAAAGAACTTGGACATCATCAAGATTTTGAATTTTATTCTATCCCACCATATTTATTAGTTTTATGGATGAAGTCTCTTTTTCTACAAATAAAATATGTTAAAATATGTTGAATTATCTAATAGTGCAAATACAAAATGACTTTACTCAATGGCAGGAGTAGATACAATAGCTCTTGGATTCACTTAGATGATATTCATTGCATGCGACCTATGATCCTGATTGCTTTGTCCGTTAGATACATGCTTTCGTTTCAAAAAAATCATGAATTTAATCCATGCACCATTCAAGAATCAATTATCCGTCAATGGAAATTGCGCATCATTCATCGATATAATTGATGAGAGCACTTGTTTTTCTTTATATAGTTTTTATTGTGGAAAATGATTTGTGCTTCTATTCTTGCATCCTCAAAGAAGTATTGATATGTTTTTATTGTACTTATTATTTCCCGTGGATAAGTCTTTAGATCCAAAAATTTAGAATATATATTAATTATATATATATTAAACCGATACGTTTAAAATTCAAAGAGAAAATATCAAGGTGTTAGTTTGTTAACACTTTTTTAAAATAAATTGAAATATTAGAAATATAAAATTAAAAATAAAAATTGTTTATATACATTTTAGTGATGCATTTAAATTATCAATGTATATCATTGTATATTTTCAATTACATCTTTTTTTTTTTATTAAAATCATTATAACCATTAATTTTGAAAAGGGTTATATATAATATTCATATATTTGCGTTGTAAATCTTTAACATGCTTAGAATCTTAAATTATTTAAAATATAAATCAGTTTACCATATCTTGTTACCTTGTAAGGCATTCCTTTTTGAGAAGAACTTCCTTATCTACCACTTTGCACTCTTTTGTATTGTCAAATCTATTTTTAGATGATTGTGAGTTCTTCTATCATTAGATTCCATTGTTTTAATGAATCTTGATTTGTGCAACCATTTAATCTTAATTTGTGCAACAGATCAACATACGAAAGAAGAATGCACCTTGCCCTTTTGTGACAAAACAAATTCTTCATAGCCCTATTCGAACTCCACACTTCTCTTCGTAGTGTGAATCTTCTTTCACCACAATAGCTTTGCTCCCTTATGATATTGACATTCAAATACCCTGTTTTCATCATATTACTAGATTTTCTATTATTTTAGTAAATCAGATAGTAGATGTCAAAACTTGTAGTCAATGATTCCAATTTGGAAATAAATTGAATATTTCAAGGTATATTGAGCTTGGATTACCACGTTGGTGGGAAGTACACAGAAGGTTGTCTTTCTACTGAATACAACATTGACCTCCATCAACATTGGCGCTAACCAATTTTTCCATAGCACTCTACACTCTCCCAATACTATTACACACATTGTCTACATATATTGACATTTTAATGCGTTCACTCAAATCTCTATAATCCCAAAAAGGCACAAGCAAATGATCAATATATTTTTATTGAAATTACTATTGCGGGTGGTGTGTGGTTTGTACATTTTTATTGAAATGTATTTTTTTTATTGAAATTAATGTTGCACGAGCTGTGTGGTTTGTATGTGCATAGAATTGGGATAATAAACCTTCTGCCTTTAGGTTTTATACCATTTTTAAAATATTTCTGAATCAAATTGGGAGGAGAGTGTGCAAAGAAAGTAAACTAGGCTACACCTAAATATAATGAGGATTGAAAATTGTTTCTATGAATTATTTTTTCTACTCAAATCAATTCGTCCTGGGTAAGAGGTGAGAGATTGCCAATTATAGATTTTTTATTGCACACATTGTCTACATATATTGACGTTTTAATGTATTTACTCAAATCTCTCTAATCCACAAAAGTCACAAGCAAATGATCAATATATTTTTATTGGAATTACTATTGCATGTGCTGTGTGGTTTGCATATTTTTATTGAAATTACTGTTGCAATAGTTTTACGGTTTGGATGTGCATAGATTTGGGATAATAAACCTTGCGCCTTTAGGTTGTCTACCATTTCTAAAATCTCTGAGAATCAGGCTCGGAGAAGAGTGCACATAGGAAGTAAATGAGTTTGCACTTAAATATAATGAGACTGAAAATTGTTTCTTTGAATTATTTTTTCTACGCAAATCAATTCTTCTTGGGTAAGAGATGATCAATTTCCATTTATGGATTTTCTATTTCACACATTGTCTGCATATATTGATGTTTTAATGCATTCAATCAAATCTTTATAATCCCCAAAAGTCGTAATCAAACGATTTGTTGAAATATAATTTCAACTGCCATGCAACTGTTGTACAACGATGCCAAAACTGCCATGGGAGTTCCCCGCACCGCATTTTGCCGAAAGCTGTTTTTCCTTCAAGGGCTCCGATCACATTCGCTGATTGAGGCGTGGCCACAAGCACTGTTCTAAAACCACCTTTTCCCTGGCACATAAATTCTGTGCATTTTTTATCTACGGGGAATCGATGTGAGCCGACCAATCAGATCTATGGTTTGTGGTAGTAGGCACATGCTTTTTGGTTAATCAGGAGGACCTCCGTATGATTGACATTGCACGGATGACTGAATCGTTTGCATGATTGACTTAATGTAATTAATATGGTTTATTACGGTTGGTAAGTTTTGGTAAAGATTTTAATTTTATAGTTTTTTATTTCACGGGAGTTTTGTTTTAGGGCATAAGTCAAACAATATGTAATGTCCAGTTTTTTAGTGTGTTAATGTTGAATATGAAATGTAACGCACAACAATGCGAAAAGGAAAAACAAAGCAGTGGAAATTTACGCAGAAACGTGAATGTTTTATGTTTTTATTTGGTAATGAAATGATATATGTGAGATGCAGCAACACGAGCATATGTAAGAAAATTTTACACACAGCAATTTAATATTTTTTGCAATAGAGACAGAGTATTTTTCAGAAGAAGACAGTGAAGTTTTTTTCTACTACATCTGAAGAAATGTTTGTGAAATCCCTCTATGAGAGGAAGAATATTGTATCAACAGTTTTATTAATGAATAGAAATCCTTTATGTCTGTGTGGTAAAGCTTTCTTCCTCTAGCAAACAATTTTTTTTGCTTCCCTGTGCAAAAACAGAGCATTTTCTCTGTTCAGATTTTTGTTTGAAATTACCAGAAATTTCCAACATGGTATCGGAGCTTGTCCAGGCTCTTTGAAGGTGTCAACGAAGCTAAAGGAAGTATTTTTGTTGCAGCAGCTTCTCCAACAGAGTGAAGACTCGGTCAAAAAAATCCAAGATATTTCTCAAGATTAGTTTTTGTGTTGCTCTTGAGAATAGTCAGTTATTTATAAATACACATTCAAGTATTTGAAGTATAGTTTAGAGAGCAAGAATGGCTGGCTCCAGCACCAGCACTAGCATGGGTATCTATAATACTCAACTCCCACAATTTAATGGGAAAAACTATGACTACTAGGCAATAACTATGAGAGCCCTATTTGCTTCTCAAGACTTATGGGAATTTGTTGAGGATGCTTTTGAAGAACCAACAAATGAAAATGAGTTTAATAATTTAACTCAGGCAGAGAAAGAACGGTTGAAGAGCTATAGGAAGAAGGATTCTAAAGCCCTCCTCTTCTTATATCAAGCAGTGCATGAGAGTGTGTTTCTGAGGATAGCAGTAGCCAAGACATACAAAGAAGCATGGCAAAATCTCAAGACAACTTATCAAGGCATGGAGAAAGTGAACACAACAAAACTATAGTTGCTGAGGAGAGGTTTTGAGAATCTATGCATGAAGGAGTCAAATAATATTGACTCATTCTTCACATAGGTGATTTGTCTGGTCACATAGATAAGGTCTCATGGAGAGATTCTTGAAGAAAGGAGGATTGTGAAGAAACTATTGAGGGCCCTACCCTAAAGTTTCGATGTGATTGTCACCACCATAGAAGAGACAAAGGATCTCACAAATTTCTCAGTTGATAAACTACATGCATCACTGATAACACATGAATAGAGATTGAGTAGAAATGAATACTCATCTCTAGAGGATGCCTTTAAGACCAAAATGTCTTTTGGAAGAGGAAGAGGTCAAGGTAGAGGAAACAAGAGAGGAAGAGGTAGAAGCCAAAATAGAGGTGGAAGAAACAGTTTAGCAAACACTCAAGGAAGAGGCAGCAATCCAAATCAGAACCAAGGCCAAGGCAGCAGCCAACAAAGTGGACAACATCATGCTCAAGGACAAAGGTATGATAAATCCAATGTCCTATGTTATTATTGTAAAAAATATCGGCATTATGCCAATGAGTTTAGGAAGAAGTAGCATGATATGAATAATAGATCTAGTGCAAATTTCACTAGAGAAAATATCAGCCAAGATAATTTGTTGTTAGCTTGTAATATGGTTGAAACAAGGAGTGATGATATATGGTTTCTAGACTCCGGTTGCAGTAACCATATGACAGGAAAAATAGCCCTGTTTTCTAAGTTAGATCAGAATGTGAAGTAACAAGTCACACTTGGGACTAAGGAAACAGATAAGAATTCTCCACTCTGATCAAGGGGGAGAATACAGGAAGGATGGGCTTATCAGATACTGTGAAGATCATGGAATTTTGCAGTAGTTCATAGTACCCCATACTCCACAGCATAATGGAGTAACAGAAAGAAAAAACAAAACACTGGTGGAATGTGCTAGAAGTATGCTGAAAGGTAAGAATCTTTCGAATGGTTTTTGGGCTGAAGCAGTGAGTACTGAAGTTTATTTAAAAAATAAGAGTCCTACAAGAAGTCTTGAGTCTAAAACCCCTTTTGAAGCATTATATGGATATAAGCATGTAGTAAAATACTTAAGAATATTTGGATCTAAAGAATTTTCCCACATTCCAAAGGAAGATAGAAGAAAATTAGACTCAAAAGAAATGAGATGTACTTTTATAGGGTATTGTTCATCATATAAAGCATATAAACTATTTAATCCCTCTACTCACAAGATTTTTGTAAGTAGAGATGCTAAATTCCATGAGCAGGATAACGAATAACCTGATGAGCACTGTGAGGAATGGGACATTACATACCTTGTGGAAGAAGAAGCAGAGAACAATTAGGGTCAGCAGTAGACAAAGGCATAGGATGAACAACAACAACAACAACAATAGCAACAAAAATAGCAACAACAACAACAACAACAAAAGACGCAGCAGGAAGAAATAAATGTTGATCAAATAAGGTTTGAAACCACCACCCCACCACTCAGGAGATTAGGTAGGAAAGCTGAAATGTCTCCAAGATATAGGGAAGATGCTTTTATAACTAGTATGATGAATGTGGTTGAATCGTCTCGTTATAAAGAAGCAAATGAATGTAGTGAATGGAAAATAGCCATGGAATAGGAATATGATTGAATAATTAGAAATAACACTTGGGAATTGGTTGAACTTCCTAGAGGAAAAAAGACCATAGGTTGTAAATGGTTATATAAACTGAAAATTAATGCAGATGGAACTATAGAAAAACTAAAAGCTAGGTTGGTTGCAAAAGGGTACACACAAAAAGAAGGGATAGACTATGAAGAAACCTTTGCCCCTGTAGCTAAATTGAACACCACGAGAATGTTAATCGCTTTAACTACTAAGAAACATTGGATGATGCACCAACTAGATGTAAAGTCTACATTTCTAAATGGAGAACTAAAAGAAGAGGTTTATCTAGAGCAACCGAAAGGGTTTGTCCAAAAAGGAGAAGAACATTTAGTCTGTAGGTTGAAGAAAACACTTTATGGGCTAAAACAAACTCCCAGGTTGTGGTATGAAAAGATTGATTCATTTTTCTACAAGATGACTATAATAGAAATAAGAATGACCCTAATCTTTACACCATGAAAGAGGAACGAGGGTGCGTAGTGTTGATTTCATTATATGTAGATGATTTGATAATTATAGGTGATGCTACATATCTAATTGATGAAATCTAGAAACATATGTCACAGATGTTTGAGATGAAGCACCTTGGTGAACTCAGATATTGTTTAGGTATTGAAATCTAGAGAGATTCAGGTCAAACATTTCTGTCCCAAGCAATTATGTCAAAGGTCTGTAAAAAAAGTTTAGAATGGATCAGTGTAAGCCTGCACGGGTACCATTGCAGCAAAACATCAAATTGCAGTGTGAGGATGGCTCAAAAGTGATGAATGCAACACTTTACAGACATTTGGTTGGGAGTCTAATCTACCTAACTACCACTAGACCTGATTTGGCTTATGTAGTCAGTGTGCTAAGACAATTTTCGTCTAAGCCACTTGAAAGCCATTGGAATGCAGCGAAGAATGTTTTGAGGTATCTACAAGGTACTATAGATTATAGTATTATTTACATTGACTCTTCTGATGTTAAAGTGGCAGGATTTGCAGATTCAGATTAGGCTAGAAATGTAGATGATCATAGATCTATAATAGGTTATACATTCAGTCTTGGATTCAAGGTGATCACATGGAGCAACAAGAAGTAGAACACAGTCTCCTTGTCCTCAGCCAAATCAAAGTATTGAGCCATGTGTGTAGCAACGTGTGAGGTGGTTTGGTAGCGGAGCTTGTCCAGTCTCTTTGAAGGTGTCAAAGAAGCTGAAGGAAAGATTTTTGTTGTAGCAGCTTCTCCAGCAGAGTGAAGACTCAGTAAAAAAAAATCCAAGGTATTTCTCAAGATTAGTTTTTGTGTTGCTGTTGAGAACAGTCAGTTATTTTTAAATACACAATCAAGTATTTGAAGTATAGTTTAGAGAGCAAGAATGGCTAGCTCTAGCACCAGCACTAGCATGGGTATCTATAATACTCAACTCCCACAATTTAATGGGAAAAGCTATTACTACTAGGCAATAACTATGAGAGCCCTGTTAGCTTCTCAAGACTTATGGGAATTTGTTGAGGATGGTTTTGAAGAACCAACAGATGAAAATGAGTTTAATAATTTAACTCAAGCAGAGAAAGAACAATTGAAGATCTATAAGAAGAAGGATTTTAAAGCCCTCCTCTTCTTATATCAAGCAGTGCATGAGAGTGTGTTTCCAAGGATAGCAGCAGCCAAGACATGCAAAGAGGCATGGCAAACTCTCAAGACAACTTATCAAGGCATGGAGAAAGTGAAGACAACAAAACTACAGTTGCTGAGGAGAGGTTTTGAGAATCTATGCATGAAGGAGTCAAATAATATTGACTCATTCTTCACACAGGTGATTTGTCTGGTCACACAGGTAAGATCTCATGGAGAGATTCTTGAAGAAAGGAGGATTGTGGAGAAACTATTGAGGTTCCTACCCTAAAGTTTCAATGTGATTGTCACCACCATAGAAGAGACAAAGGATCTCACAAATTTCTCAGTTGATGAACTACATGCATCACTGATAACACATGAACAAATATTGAGTAGAAATGAAAACTCATCTCTAGAGAATGCCTTTAAGACCAAAATGTCTTTTGGAAGAGGAAGAGGTCAAGGCAGAGGAAACAAGAGAGGAAGAGGCAGAAGCCAAAATAGAGGTGGAAGAAACAGTTTAGCAAACACTCAAGGAAGAGGCAGCAATCAAAATCAGAACCAAGGCCAAGGCAGCAGCCAACAAAGTGGACAACATCATGCTCAAGGACAAAGGTATGATAAATCCAATGTCCAATGTTATTATTGTCAAAAATATGGGCATTATGCAAATGAGTTTAGGAAGAAGCAGCATGATATGAATAATAGATCTAGTGCAAATTTCACTAGAGAAAATATCAGCCAAGATAATTTGTTGTTAGCTTGTAATATGGTTGAAACAAGGAGTGATGATATATCGTTTCTAGACTCTGGTTGCAATAACCATATGAGAGGAAAAATAGCCCTGTTTTCTAAGTTAGATCAGAATATGAAGTCACAAGTTACACTTGGGACTAATAGTAAAGTTTCTGTTATGGGAAAACGTGAAGAAAATATCTTAACAAAGAAAGGTGAAAAGAAAACCATAACAGATGTCTATTATGTTCTTGGAATGAAATGTAACCTCTTAAGTATTGGAAAACTTATTCAAAAGGGGTACAATGTTTTCTTTGAGAATGATGTATGCACCATAATGGATAGAAAACCCAGCAAACGATGTATTGCTGAAGTGAAGATGACAAGGAACATGATGTTCCCTCTCATGCTAAAAGTTGATTTAAAAGATGGAGCAGAAATAGCAACATTTACACAAGAGGCTTTCCAAAGCGAACCAAAAGATGAAAATTGGTTGTGGCACTTGAGATTTGGACATCTCAACTTTGGAGGTCTTAACTTGTTAAGTAGAAAAGGAATGGTAAGAGGACTTATTGATAGAGAAACCAGATAGCCTTTGTGAAGGTGGTATCTTGGGAAATAACACAGAGAAAGTTTTCCATCAGGGAAAAGCATAAGGGAAAAAGCGCCCTTAGAAATTGTCCACTCAGATTTATATGGATCGATGCAAATTCCATCACTTGTAGGCAACCTCTATATACTAACATTCATTGATGATTTCACTAGAAAAATTAGGGTATATTTTTTGAAGAACAAAAGTGAAGTGTTTGAAAAAATTTGGAATTTTAAAGCATTAGTATAAAACCAATGTGGGCTACATATCAAAGTTCTAAGAACTGATAGAGGAGGTGAGTATATCTCCAAGGAATTTCTACGTTTTTGTAGAGAAAATGGAATTCACAAACAGTTTACCACTAGGTACACTCTGCAACAAAATGGAGTTGCCGAAAGGAAGAACAGGACAATCATGGATATGGCGAGGAGTATGTTAAAGGGAAAGCATTTGCCAAATGATTATTGGGCTGAAGCTGTACACTGTGCAGCGTACATTTTGAATAGATTCCCTACAAAAGCAGACATGAACAGAGTGTCGGAAGAAGCATGGAGTGGGACAAAGCAAGGAGTCACCCACATGAAAGTTTTTGGATGTGTGGCTTATGCACACATTCCAAATCAGCTAAGGAAGAAGTTGGACAGGAAAGGGGAGAAATTTATTTTCATTGGATACAGTGAGGAATCCAAAGCTTACAGGTTGTATAACCCATCCACCAAAAAGTTTTTTGTGAGCAGAGATGTTCAGTTCATTGAGGAGGAAGCTTGGGATGAAAGCATAGAGAAAACAATGAATGTTAAAATCTCTTTGTCACATCATGAAGATGATGAGGGGATGGCTGAAATAGATCCCCAAACAGCAGTGCCAACACAAGGGCAGCAACAGACACCCTTGAGGAGAAATTCAAGTGCTTTTTCAAGAACTTGTACACCAAATGAAAGAGGTAAGAAGTTCAGAAATTTAAGTGACATTTATGATGAAGGTATGAATTCTTTGTTTGCTTTATATTGTCATGTTGATGACCCTATTCATTTCGAAGATGCAATTAAGGATAGGAAATGGATAGAAGTTATGGATGAGGAGATTAATGCCATAGAAAGAAGCAAGGACCATGGACGACCATTGGAATTCATTCTTCCCATGAATGGGAGAAAGGAGTTGAAGTCCGTTGAAGATCTTCTTATAGTGGAGAGATATGGAATTAAATCTACCGTAAGAGCAGAGAAGAAAAGGTTGCAGGATAGCTTGGAGATGCAAAGGTTGGAAATCTTTTCTAAGGCAGAGAGAAAGAGGATATTACATGATGATCAGAATATTTTTGCAGCTGCTATGACATCCGAAGGAACATCTAAGGAACTGAGAGCAAATGACCCACTGATTTTCCCAGAAAGCACAAGCGCAGATCATGTTCCAATGGATATAGCCAGGTGAAAAGACAACACTCTTATTCTCTAGAACAGTAACCAGGCACAATTTTGTGGCTTGGGATTGATTGGAGTGCCTGAGCATAACAGTAAGAACGATGAAAGGAAAGCTGATATGAATAGGCAAAAAAGTTTTGAATTTTTGAGGAAATGTCTAGGTATGACTGATAACCCAACAGTTGAAATTAAAGGGGAGTGTTGAAATATAATTTCAACTGTTGTGCAACTATTGTACAGGGACGCCAAAACTGCCATGGGAGTTCCCCGCACCGCTTTTTGCCGAAAGCTGTTTTTCCTTCGAGGGCTCCGATCACATTCGCCGATTGACGCGTGGCCACAAGCACTGTTCCAAAACCACCCTTTCCCCGACACATAAAGTCTGTGTGTTTTTTATCTTCGGGGAATTGTTGTCAGTCGACCAATCAGATCTACAGTTTGTGGTAGCAAGCACATGTTTTTTGGTTAATCGGGAGGACCTCCGTATAATTGACATTGCACAGATGACTGAATCGTTTGCACGGTTGACTGAATGTAATTAATATGGTTTAGTACGGTTGGTAAGTTTTGGTAAAGATTTTAATTTTATAGTTTTTTATTTCACGGGAGTTTTGTTTTAGGGCATAAGTCAAACAATATGTAATGTCCAGTTTTTTAGTGTGTTGTTGTTGAATATGAAATGTAACGCACAACAGTGTGAAAAGGAAAAATAGAGCAGTGGAAATTTACGTAGCAGCATGAATGTTTTATGTTTTTATTTGGTAATGAAATGATATATGTGAGACGTAGCAGCGTGAGCATATGTAAGAAAATTTTACACACAACAATGTAATATTTTTTGCAGCAGACACTGAGTATTTTTCAGAAGAAGACAATAAAGTTTTTTTTTACTGCATGTGAAGCAGTGTTTGTGAAATCCCTATGTGAGAGGAAGAATATTGTATCAGCAGTTTTATTAATGAATAGAAATCCTTTATGTGTGTGTGGTAAAACTCTGTTCTCCGACAAACAATTATTTTTGTTTTCGTGTGCAAAAACAAAGCATTTTCTCTGTTCAGATTTTTGTTTGAAATTACCAGAAATTTCCAACACGATCAATATATGTTTATTGGAATTAATATTGCAGGTGCTACGTGGTTTGTATATTTTTATTGAAATGCAATCTTTTTTTATTGAAATTACTGTTGGAGGAGGTAAGCTGTTTGCATGTGCATAGAATTAGGCTATTAAACACTGGGTGATTTCTTTTTCAAGATCAAGTATGAAAACGAGGACGGGAAACAAAAGAATGAGGGTAGTGAATTGTCTAGATGCATTGCTACTTCGCCTATAGGAAGAGGGAAGATTGAAAAATAAACTAGCAAATATTGCAAAAGATTGTAGAATGAACGAGTAAGAGATTGACAATTTCAGTGTGATAAGGCATCGCTGTCATGTATGAAAAGGAGAAGACTCAACCAGTTGCACCACTCTTTGGTCATGTAGCCATCGAAAAGGGAATGCGGAATGAGCAATAAGAAGAAAATATTTAAGAAGGATTAAGTAGCGAGACCATTTTCTCATGTTTTACGATGACGTTCTCAGATGAAATATTGGAGATATTGAACATCATCAACTGCACTGAAGTGCACTAGAGTTTCCCATCAAAGTTGCACAATTTACACCAAAAGTTATGAATAATTGGGAAGTGATGTCTCACTCATTTTTATCTTATACCTAATGATGTCTTAAACTTGTGAGGTTGTGATGCAGATTTAGATTTGGAAAGATATCCATTATATTGTTCATGAATTGATATTATTTTATTTAGTTTATCTCATCTACTCCTTGTATTTTTTCAAAATCTATCAAATATTTGCTATTGGAACTTGAAAGATCATCTTTGAAGATTAAGACACAATTTATGTTGCATAATATAAATGATTTCTTTTTATCTTCTAACTTTAAATGACATTTTGTTTACTAATTTTTATCTTCAATGATTTGATTTTTCTTAATACTTTACTATGTTTCTTGTACTAATGCAACTACTATCATAAATAAATAGAATAAAAAATATAATAATTAAATAATTAAAAAAACCAAATAATTGACCCTTTAAACTACTATTTTTTTGTTCTTTTAAATTTAATTTATTATTTAACAATATTTGTTTTTTAGCTAAATTTAAAAGCTTAAATCGTATATTTTTGTTTTCTCCCTATCATTATAAATTGTCGGACCATTTATTTCTCAATTCTGATAGACACTGCGCTGCTATATAGCTTTGCTTCTCAAAGTGACTCTTTCTTGCTCTTAATGTGAGCAGATATCTATTGTTAAATGCAAGCGGTCCATCTTGCCTAATTAAAAATGACTTTATCATCCTTTTACGAATTACATTGTTTGTTTACCTTTTTCCGTATCATCTTCGTCCTTCTAATTTATAAATAGATTCAATAATTCTTGCGTTCATAGTCCCCATTTAAATATACCCCTGCTTGAATTTGATTTATTGAATTCTTAATATATCATTGCAGTTATCTTAAATTCTACATTCCCAACTTCGTACATCACTTTATAGAGACACTCATTCTTCCTTTGCTGTCATCTCAAATGCTGAGAAATTATATAGCTTTTAGAGTTTAACCTGAAATTTGCAAAAAAACACTAAATGAACTATGCAAAATGTAAACGATATATGTAAAATTAAACAATACAATTACTAAAATCAAAATAATAACCATAATAAAAAAACTAGTTAATAATGAGAAATCAAAATAATAATAATAACAAAACTTCTTCATAATAAGAGTGTTTATTATTAGTAAGAGTGTTTGCAGTGACTAAGCCACTTTAAACCTCAAGTTCAAAGATCCCAGAGTCTCTGGGACCCAAGGAAACATGACCATAACTCCAGAAAAACAAACGAAAATACTGAATAATACATCCGCATCACTAACCTACTACATACGGCCATATAAATGTGGTAACGCTCCTGCAACATATTAGGATTTTCGGTCACTCGGAAGTGATAAATGTCTTCCTATACTCAATGGCATATTCCAAAACCTTAACAGGGTTCGGGAGCACTTTTTTCACGCTGTCTCTCTCCATGCTCTTTTTCATCCACACTTGGAGCCTTGGGAACTCAATTTCCCATGATATCTTCCATTTCCCAAACGTTTCGAATGAATGGAACCAACATGCATAGGGAATGAACGCAATGTCCAGGTACCCAAACTGCTCCCCTCCAAAATAAGGCTTTCCTCCCCCTGCTGACAGCTCCCCTTCAAGGAATCCCAAGTACTTCAACATACAACGCTTACCCTCTTCTAGAGCTTCTCCTTCATTTTTCAAAATACCATAAAATGCATCTTCGAAAAACTGAAACCAACCGCAGGATTTCGTATGTGTTAGAAAGTGCTAGCAACATAAATGGGATACCACAAATTCAATACGTAGAAATGCTAGTAGGTCCAAAATACAATGCATTGAAGAAAATTTATGATATAAGATTTAGTTTGGGTGAGGTTATGCATACCTTCTTGTTCAGGAAGTCTGCCCAGAACCTTGCAACGGCTCGGTCGTATGGGTTGGAGGGCATGAATCGATTAGAGCTTGGCCAGGTCTCATCGATATATTCGAGAATGATGAGAGACTCGTTCACAGGCTTGCCGTCGTGGATGAGGACAGGTACCGTCTTGTTAATAGGATTCATTTGCAGCAGCAGGTCACTCTTGGGGTCGAGATTCTCTTCTTGGTATTCATATGTCACAGCTTTCTCTTCCAATCCAATCAAAACACGCATGCTAAAGGGACTACACCAGAGGCTCAATACCTTCACTTGCTCCTCCCCTTGCCCCATTTTCGCCGTCTAAAATTAAACTACTGAATCTTACAGGAAACAGACAGGTATGAATGAATGGCCAACCTTGCTTCGTGCTTGACTGTTCCCTTACTCCACTATTTATACTCAAATATTTTGTATCTCTCCTCACAAGACAATGATCTCCCCTATCGTCCCTTTTGTCGAAGATTAATAATTGCAAATCATTGAAACCTTCAGTCAAGTTGTTGTCAGGGTATGTAATAATTGAAAATTATTGAGCACTTGGATAAGATTGTTTTTTGGCCAGTCTCAAAGCTCATTTTCCCTTGAAATGAAAATTTGATAACATTTATATGTTTTTTTTTATATTCTTATTTTGTGTAAATTTACAAATGTAAATTAATTTACGATTTGATAACGTTTATATGTTTTTTTTTATATTCTTATTTTATATAAATTTAGAAATCTCAATTAATTTATTTGTTGCTAGTGTTAATAATGAAATATCTTATTGGGTAAACTGTTTTTGTTTGGGTAAGAGTTAGTCTATGTATTTAGTAAGAGTGAAAGTCTGTCCATCAGTTATTCTCTATTGATGGATAGCAAAACCAAATTTTATGGGAAGGAGTTGAGGATATAAGTTAATTAGAAAAAATTAAAATATTACAAGTGGCTTCCAAACTTCACTAAGCTAAACATATTTGTGGTGATAACATTCCACTACTGACATATTCATGGTGATAACATGACATATTCATGGTGATAACATTCACTACTGAGTAGATTATTTTTCTATCTAATAGACCAACTGAACAGAGTTAAAATCAATATAAAATCAATCTAATTACCCAAAAAAATGAAGTTAACTTATTTCAATAATAATTTATTTTAATTTTAATCCATTATTAATAATAAGATTAATTACTATTAACATTATTACGTTAATTGTGTTAATTGTATATGTTACGAATCACTTATTCCATTAATAATTTATCAATTAAATTAAATTTAAAATCAATACTCCAATTCAAACCAACATTACAATTATACATTACAATTATAGGCAATTATAGTCTATAACAGTCATCCATTCTATAGCAATTCAACTTAAATAAATAAATGTCTGTTCGATCATTTTTATGTTAAATAAGAATAAATTTATAATAACCTGTCAAATGCATTTTGAGATGAGAAGGTAAAAAGAGTTCTGGAAAACATAAAATTTCAGGCCCTGTTGCTCCTCACATAATTGCCCTTGCAATGCACATTATTAAAATCTAGTCCAAACTAAATAATTGCATATAACTGAACATTTAGGTAGATTGTGATGAGGATGCGTAATAATGGAAATTTATTGAAAAATGTAATCAGATTGTTGTTCCCTGCATAATTGCTCATCCATTTCAAAATGCTGAGGCCAATGCATATCATATTCTATCTAAATTCACTCAAATGAAGAGTGTCCAGATAATGTTGAAACATAACATACCGACAGCTAATGCCTAGCAATCAAATGCTTGTCATAACAATTAGTGTAGGCAGAACAGTATATTCAAATGGCTATAATGACTTTAGATACGAGAATTAATTTGTGATTGTCAAGCATGTGCTGTAACGCTTACTGTTGCCTGTAGGTTCTGAAATAGTTACTGTTGCCTATATACGGTCTAATCAAATGGTTAAATGATTTTCGGAAGGATTATTTTATCTATTCGATATAGGAATCGTAATTTTTTTTTAATTGGGTGATATAAATTTAGAGGAATTTGTGATTTGTTGCTTTTTAAAATATATTTTTGATTTCATATGGATACAATGTTTGAAAAATTTATTGGGCATCTAAATCTTGCCAATTTTACATGTAGAAGTATCAAATATATTATTTACTCTGTATGAAAAATACACAAATATATCTTTCATATATAGCCATCTGAGAGGCCTAGAGTTAGCTAGAGATAGCTATGACAACTAGGTGGATAACAACTCCTATGTAACCTTACAACTCACAACAGTTGGCACATGGAAAGATGAGCATTGGAAAATAGCAATGTTAACACCCCGTGTAAGTGAAATGTAGGAAGCAGGCATAAAGAAAGATTGGGTCGTGGAAACAAGCCCTGATAAGGTACCCAAGTACAAACTTTCATAAGCAGAGAAAAGGAGAAAAACCTTTAGGGAAAAAACTTCTCTCCAAAAGGGAGAAATATGCCAGTGCTCAAATCATGGAGATGGAACCATGGATCCCACAACGATCCACTAAAAGGCAAGAACATAAGTGCACTCCATTTAGGAAGTACCAAAATTTTGAAGATGAGAGCCAAGAATCCTTTATGAACTTGGTTTAAATATGAAGAAGAATATGTTACAAAGGTAAATGAAAGGAAAACACATATAACCACTTCATAAATTCTTTAGATAGGCACTAGTAAAGAACTAGAAAAAAGGCTTCAAATAGAAGAAAACTCCATCATATGAACAACGAGGCTTTTAGACCTTTTAAATAGGGAGTATGCAAACCTAGAAATTGAACTTGTATGAAAGCAAATGAATTAGCATAATCACCTTATCCCCACCCTGACCCTTAATTTTTTATGACTACAAAAGTTGATCAAAACAAGGTACAACCACTTCTAAACAAATTTAAACATTGTCACCATCAACAAAAATAAGGAAATACTATCAACAAGATGTCTTGCCATTTCATTTGGTATCTTTGTGTATGAACAACTTGGTGTCTTCAGAGATGGGCAAGCTCATAGACACTTGCTCAACTTGTTGAAGATAATGGAGAATATCCTAGAATAAGTAGAGTTGGTTCACGTAACCTCACGATAGGAATTAGTTTCTATTTCTTAGGATGTTGTTCTAACTTCCCTAAAACCATGTTTTCTATTTAATGTGTAATGTGCATGAACAATGTAGAGTGTTTTGTAGAGCCAGACTCTCCTGGTTCAGACTCTCTTTTGTAGAGCTGACCAGTGGGTTTTATTTTATTAATACAAACATTGCCATTTTTATCACGGTATCAGAGTGTTAGGGCTGAGGAACCTATACGCTGGTTGATGGGTGATTCTTCGAATCGAGATCATCGCAATTGTGAGGAGGATAACTGCGATGATTCCGAGATCGCCACTGGTTCTGTGTGTACCTCTTCGACGAGGGCACTGTAGCTAATTCGCCCATATTTTTTAACTTTTTCGTCACAAGAAAGATGTGTACAGCTACGACGATGTTGCAGAAAAGACAGACATATCTACGATGATTATGGAAGCCAACAACAAGGCTATGGCTATGTGGGGAAGCCAAGAACAAGGTTGTAGCTGTCAGAGAAGCTGCGTGGGGAAGCCAAGAACAAGGCTATAGCTGACAACAGAAAGTTGTCTAGAGGTTGAAAAGAAAGCCACGGTGATTTGCGGGTGTGCTGCGAGATCAACCAACATTGAAGAAAAATGATCTATCTCTGTCACAGATCTGGGGTAAATTTAACATCTTTTACCTGTCGATTTTTTTTTCTCAATCACCAATATGAATAACAATATATTTGAAGCATGCATGAACGAGCATAACAAGCTTGATGGTTCCAATTATGAAAATTGGAAGTTCAAGATGCAGACCCTGCTAGAAGTGCAGAGTTCTTGGACGATTGTGAATGAAGATGAGTCGAAGCCCGCGGCTAGATCAACATTGATCCTATATCGGGAGAAACGAGAAAGTAGAGTAAGGACAATGTTAAAAATGTTAGTGAAAGACTGCATTATACCGCATATTAGAGAAGGTAAGTCAATTAATGAGATCTGGGGAATTTTGAAGGAATTGCACGAGATCAGGAATTCAAATCATCTTCTGTTCCTTAAGAGTAAGATCTTGTCCCTGAAGATGGAGGAGAATGAAACAATTTCTTCATTTGTAGCAAGGATCAAGGTTCTGAAGAACAAATTGTCAGACATTGGTCATACAGTTGACGATATAGATCTTGTAACCATTACAATGAACAGTGTCATTGATGATTATCAAATGTTCATCACTAGATAAATGCTAGAGAGAAGATCCCACATTTTGAAGAGCTGATAGGTATACTGATGTAGGAAGAAGAAAGAATATCATCCCTAAAGCCCCAGAGGCCGATCTTGCATTGATGTCGAAGAAAAACTTCTACAAAGTGAAAGGAGGCCCACAACAGCAAAATGGCCCAAGTTCATAGAAATAGCCAAATCAGACTCAAGGTATGCATCCCAATAAAAATTACTCTAAAACTAAATCTTTTATTGTAGAAAAATGGGTCATATTGCCAGGGAGTGTAGGAAAAAGAATTATCATAAAGAATAGCAAAAGCTAAAAGGACATGCAAGTCATCTGACAAATGGTGATCAGGTGCACAATTTTAGATTGTTCATGGAAGATTGTGATGAAAATGTTGATGCAGACATCTGGTATGTAGATTCAAGAGTGTCAACACACATGACAGGGAATAAGCACTGACTCAAGGATTTTAAAGAAATCAACGAAGGCACACAAATTTACCTAGGTGAGGACAGAAGTCATCAAATCAAAAGGTGTGGGAAAGTTTTTGTCATTCTACCTAATGGTTATATCAAACAAATTTATAATGTGATGTATGTGCTTGGCATAACAAAGAACTTGATTTCTATATCTATGATTACAGATCAAGATTTGAAAGTTGAATTTTTAAAATCTAACTGTTACATTAAAGATTTCCTAGATGGCATGAAGGCAATTGCTACAGGAATCCGAACAGGAGGACTATAAAAGCTGGATGTGAGACTTGCACCACTTCGAGCATTGACAACAATGAGCCTAACTACAAAAGATCTTTGGCATCATAGATTCAACCACATCAACTACAATGATTTGCTATTATTACGAAAGAAAGAAATGGTAAGAGATCTTCCTATGCTAAAGCAAGTACATAATGATTGTGGTACCTATACTTTAGGAAAATGCATAGAGAAGAATTCCCTGTAAGAGTAGAAAAGAAACAAAGGGATATACTGGAATTAGTGCACACAGGCCTTTGTGGACCCATGTAGACAAAATCATTAGGAGGGGCACTATATTTTCTAGTGTTTATTGATGACTGTACGAAGTTTTCTTAGGTGTATTTCTTAAATAACAAGAGTCATACATTCGAATACTTTAAGCAGTTTAAAAATATGATTGAAAGACAAATAGGGAAACAGATAAGAATTCTCCACTCTGATCAAGGGGGAGAATACATGAGGGATGAGCTTATCAGATATTGTGAAGATCATGGAATTTTGCAGTAGTTCATAGTACCCCATACTCCACAGCATAATGGAGTAACAGAAAGAAAAAAACAAAACATTGGTGGAATGTGCTAGAAGTATGCTGAAAGGTAAGAATCTTTCGAATGGTTTTTGGGCTGAAGCAGTGAGTACTGCAGTTTATTTGAAAAATAAGAGTCCTACAAGAAGTTTTGAGTCTAAAACCCATTTTGAAGCATTATATGGATATAAGCATGTAGTAAAACACTTAAGAATATTTGGATCTAAAGCATTTTCCCACATTCCAAAGGAAGATAGAAGAAAATTAGACTCAAAAGAAATGAGATGTACTTTTATAGGGTATTGTTCATCATATAAAGCATATAAACTATTTAATCCCTCTACTCACAAGATTTTTGTTAGTAGAGATGCTAAATTCCATGAGCAGGATAATGAATAACCTGATGGGCACTGTGAGGAATGGGACATTCCATACCTTGTGGAAGAAGAAGCAGAGAACAATTAGGGTCAGCAGTAGACAAAGGCATAAGATGAACAACAACAACAACAACAATAGCAACAAAAATAGCAACAACAACAAAAGACACAAGGGGAAGAAATAAATGTTGATCAAATAAGGTTTGAAACCACCACCCCACCACTCAGGAGACCATGTAGGAAAGCTCAAATGTCTCCAAGATATAGGGAAAATGATTTTATAACTAGTATGATGAATGTGGTTGAATCGTCTAGTTATAAAGAAGGAAATGGATGTAGTGAATGGAAAACAGCCATGGAATAGGAATATGATTCAATAATTAGAAATAACACTTGGGAATTGGTTGAACTTCCTAGAGGAAAACAGACCATAGGTTGTAAATGGTTATATAAACTGAAAATTAATGCAGATGGAACTATAGAAAAACTGAAAGCTAGGTTGGTTGCAAAAGGGTACACACAAAAAGAAGGGATAGACTATGAAGAAACCTTTGCCCCTGTAGCTAAATTGAACACCGCCAGAATGTTAATCTCTTTAACTACTAAGAAACATTGGATGATGCACCAACTAGATGTAAAGTCTACATTTCTGAATGGAGAACTAAAAGAAGAGGTTTATCTAGAGCAACCAGAAGGGTTTGTCCAAAAAGGAAAAGAACATCTAGTCTGTAGGTTGAAGAAAACACTTTATGGAGTAAAACAAACTCCCAGGATGTGGTATGAAAAGATTGATTCATTTTTCTACAAGATGGCTATAATAGAAATAAGAATGACCCTAATCTTTACACCATGAAAGAGGAACAAGGGTGTGTAGTGTTGATTTCATTATATGTAGATGATTTGATAATTATAGGTGATGCTACATATCTAATTAATGAAATCAAGAAACAGATGTCACAGATGTTTGAGATGAAGCACCTTGGTGAACTGAGATATTGTTTAGGTCTTGAAATCTAGAGAGATTAAGGTCAAACATTTATGTCCCAAGCAAATTATGTCAAAGGCCGGTTAAAAAAGTTTATAATGGATCAGTGTAAGCTTGCACGGGTACCGTTGCAGTAGAACATCAAATTGCAGTGTGAGGATGGCTCAAAAGCGACGAATGCAACACTTTACAGATAGTTGGTTGGGAGTCTAATCTACCTAACCACCACTAGACCTGATTTGGCTTATGCATTCAGTGTGCTAAGAAAATTTTCGTCTAAGCCACTTGAAAACCATTGGAATGCAACGAAGAATGTTTTGAGGTATCTACAAGGTACTATAGATTATAGTATTATTTACACTGACTCTTCTGATGTTAAAGTGGCAGGATTTGCAGATTCGGATTAGGCTGGAAATGTAGATGATTATAGATCTATAACAGGTTATGCATTCAGTCTTGGATTCAAGGTGATCACATGGAGCAACAAGAAGTAGAACACAGTCTCCTTGTCTTCAGCCAAATCAGAGTATCAAGCCATGCGTGTAGCAACGTGTGAGGTGGTTTGGTAGCGAAGACTTCTCCAGGATGTTGGGGAAGAACAAATAGTCGCAACAACAATAAGATGCAACAATCAAAGTTCAATCAAGCTGGCCAATAATCCGGTGTTTCACAAAAACACTAAACATATTGACACTCAATTCCACTTTGTCAAGGAGAAAGTGTAATCTAGAGAAATTCATCTGGAATATTGTAATACATGTGATAATGTTGTGGAAATTTTCACTAAGCCTCTTGAAAAAGTTAAGTTTCAAATGTTTAGGGAGATGTTAGGTATATATGTGAACCCATTCTCCATTAAGGGGGAGTGTTGAAGATAATGGAGAATATCCTAGAATAGGTAGAGTTGGTTCATGTAACCTCAGGGTAGGAATTAGTTTCTATTTTTTAGGATGTTGTTCTAACTTCCCTAAAACCATGTTTTCTATTTAATGTGTAATGTGCATGAGAAATGTAGAGCATTTTGTAGAGCCAGCCTCTCCTAGTTCAGAATATTTTTCGTAGAGTTGACCAGTGGGTTTTATTTTATTAATACAAACATTGCCATTTTTATCACAATTACATCTCTAGTTGCACTCTCAACGGTGTCTTTTGACCCTGCACTCTTGGAGGCCATTGTACCTAAGTTGCTGAAAGACGGAAGAACACTTGTGATACCTAGAGACATAACAACACTCATGGAAAGAAATCTGTTAGTTGAAAACCAAAACAACTTTGACGACTGACATGCAAACATACCGGGTGACTCATTGCTAAAATTACATAATTTTCACTGGGAGGCTGGGCGATTGACTGCAAAAACTACGTAAGGAACAATTCGAGATGTAAGGAACAATTCGAGACGTAATTGAAATTGCACAATGCATAGTCTAGCTTGGCCTATTGAGGACTAAAATTGCACAATGTGCAATTTCAGTGAGTAAGGATTGCAAAACAACAAATTGTATTTGCGCAGTTTCTATTTCTAGGGCTAGCAAGGTACTACCTCTTAGAATTACGCAGAGAAATTTTGGAGGCCAGTGCTAGGCCAACTTTACCCAATTTCTGGGAGGAAGGTGGAGCCTTCACTCTCAGAAATGCACATTGCCAGCTGGGCAAGGCAAGGTTCGGGCCAAGGCAGCCCAGACCCGCTTAGGGGCGACTGAAAACATGAAAAGTTTTGAATACATAGCGAAGCAGAGTGCAAACAAGAGTGAATGATCATGCATGAAAATAGTTAATGCAAGATTCAGAAAATGGGAAAGCAAACATGTGTGTGAAGCGAGTTGCTGCAACAACGGCCGTTAGTGTAGACGCAGTGTGATGCATGTGACATGAGTGAGATGCAATGAAAAAATTGAAACAATGCTTGTACAACCTAACATGCATTAAAATGACAACATGCATTTAAAAAAACCAAGCAAACAACATTCATACAAAGCAAAAAACAAAAGGCGATAGAAAAGCAGACTTACCTAGAAAAATCTAAGTTGAATGTGTTGAATTCTCCTAGATGTCATGTGGGATGTCAAAGCTCGAAGATCGATCTGAGTAATGAGCTCTACAACGTTGAATAAATAAGTTTTGAAAAGATAGAGGCTTATGATGTGCATGCCACAAATCTAGGAAAAAGTGACACTTGGCAGGAAGTTTCTAAAATGCATTTTGCATGTAACCTCCAGTTGCTAAAAATAGACCCCTAAAATCTAGGCATGTTTTTTTTTCTTTTTGATTTTTTGTTCTTTCGGGAAAAAGCAACCTATGCATGCAAATCAAGATTGGTCAATCTTGGAGGGGACCGGTCAACCTGGGAGCACATGTAACAGTCTACAAGCCTAGGGATGAAATTTGCATAGTTTCTGGACTGAGTAAGTCTAGTTGTCCCTCATGCATTGCACAATTTCTAGATTGAAGCCTTGATTATCAATCAGAATTGCACATTTTTTGAGATGAAGCCCAGTGTTGGGTTAAATTATGCATATTTAAGAGGGAAGGCTCCCTGACTGGATTGCGCAGTTCTGGAGCCCAACAGGCAACGCAGATGAATTGTGCAATTTTTGGAGGGAAGGCTGGTTCCCCTCTAGGATTGCACAATTTTCTAGGTGAACACCAAAACCAAAAAATGGCTAAGTTTTGAATGTTAGCCTGCGGGTGGGAGGCAATCAAGTTGACAAGCACAAGATGGCAAACCACTGAAACTCAGATGAAGCCTATGTAATTGGACAATGAAAGACATGCTTCTAAGGATGGTTGATATGGAGGCTCCAAAACGAAGCTAAGGCAAAATTTTGCAGGGTGATTGTAGCTGCCATAACACTTGGCGACACACTGGTAGAACTCTAGCTCTCTGAATGGACCTTATTTCGTGAAAATCAAATCTAACTCCTCTGGAAGTATTGTTCAGTTCTTAGATCATCTTGGTTTCCACACTAGCTTGATTAAAAGATGTAGTAGTTGCCATGCTCTTGGTCGGTCAACACACATTCCAAGCTAACTCAACATAGTTGTTTTGATTGGGGATGAGGGGTATATTGGTGCACAAGGAATATGATAGTCAGAGTTTAAGTTTCATCTCTGGTGTTGCTCCGCTGCCAATAGGCCTAAACATTATCTCGACGGAGTCAACAGGAACATAAGCATCTCTCTACTGCTAGCGAGCCTGGTCAGTACCTCGACGGAGTTACTTGCATCGTATCTCTGCGCAGGAAGCCTTTCTCTTCTTTCACCTTGTTCATTTTTCAAAAAATTTTACATTTTCATTTTTTAATTTTTCATTTTTTTCAAGAACTGTGCATATAACTTATTCATTTTAGACACGAAATAGGGATCCTGACTTATTGAGAGAAACAAAGGTTGTTCCTTTAGAGAAGTATTTTGTATATACCTCTGACATAATTGTTAAGTGTTTCCCCCTCACCTTACTCTACTTGATTGGGCTAACAAGGGTTAACCTAAAAACAATTGAATAGAGTAGGTGATGATAGTTAGTGCACAACTGTTGTGTTTTCATCAAGGTTCATTTTGAAAAAACGTATTTTCCATTGGTGTATTATGGACTGAAGACAACAAGTTCTTCATAAAGAGATAGGATAATAGATAACCAAGTATTGATAGTTGTACGAGTCCTCTTTCACTTTACCCTACTTGTTTCAAGATTCATGCACGGTTTCATGTGAAACTAACATATAGACGTAATGAAACAAACAAACAACTAAGCAAAGAGTAGAAGTAAATGCGAAATCAAGGAGAGTAAGCAAAGTAAGCAGGCAAGAAAACAAACAAACAAAGCAAGAACCAAACATGCATGCAAGAAAAAATGACATAAAGCAAACACTACTACTCCTAAGCTAACGGTGTATATGCAGCCACTGTTGCATTGTTCGACCCATGTTGGTGAATCCATGGTTCATGAAAAACACAATCAAGCAAACCAACAAGCTTGAAGGATATAAAATTGAAGATAAACACACTCCGAATTTAAATGTGTCCACAAAAAAAGAAAAAAGTTAAAGCGCATGCCATGCACTCTAAGGACTTTCCATGGTGTTGTGCTACGCTACGTGCATACGTTAAGCATATGCATTCCTGTGACATGAAATAAAATGTGAGAAACATAGACAACTTGTGTCATGCAAGTGTGCTTGTTGTGTAAGATTTCTCCAATGCATGAGCAATGGGATCATGTGGGTCAAGTGGAGGAAGCGATATCAGTGTGTTGGATTGATCTTCAATGCATACATATGAGTGATAAGGAGCCTTAGGCGTTTCAACAATTTCCTGATTGGAAGTGAAACCAACCTCAAGGCAGTGAGGGCCTGAAATAACCATCAGCTAGGGCTGAAGTACCTCGACAACGTGGGGGGTTTCGACTTCATCAATAGATATATCATCATAAACAGGTGGCTTTTAAAGATCAACAATGATAGGATCATCATCGTGATCGAATATAGGAGTAAATAGGTCACGGCAACTACGATCAGAAAAATCAATGATTTCATTGGCATCCTCATGATCAAATAAATCAAATAGAGGGGTAGATGAGAAGAAAAAATTCACCCTATGCATTCCTGAAAAAATCAGATGAAAAATCAAGTGGATTTTCAATGAATAATTTGTCCTCTCCGCTATTGAATGATGGAATGACATTAGGTGTGTTTTGCGAATGACATCCATGGATGGATTTACACAAGCAAAATCAGAGATGGAAAAATCACCAAAGATGTCAAGAAAACGCATAGGAGGTGTAGACATAAGGAGATCATCCTTCGCTACAGGTTGAAGTTTAGGTTCCCAATCATACTCATCATGAATGACAACACAGGTTGGTTGTGTAACAACAACTCCGTCATTGGCTTGATTCGCGTCCACAACATGTGTAGACTCCGGCACGAGAGAATGGAATATATTGCAAGCCGGAGGATCAATAGAACGTGAAGATGAAGGCTGAGGTAACAAATTCATGTGACAACCCATGGTCTTCGCAACCAAATCTACGTGAAAATTGGGAGAAGTGAATCTAGGAGGATATGACAATTGAACAGACGTGTGTGCATGTTCTCCCACATCACTTTGCAGTGGTGGAGATGTTTGATGAGGGGAAGGTGGAAAGTCACCTATGAAAGTGACTGTGTCCGCTTGTGATTGCACAACTCCATCACCGAAGTATGTTGAGTGGGGATTGAACTTCAACTTCATCTTGGGATAGAATTATTTGTGAAGGTAATATTCAAATCTGTCCCAAAGATATTGTAATTTCGTCTGGTATTTCAGTGATTCAAATTGTAGTACAAGGAAGCGCTGCCAAACATCCATAGGTGATTCTTGTGGAGTCTTCCATTGTTTTAACAATTTTTGGTCGAGAGGTTTAGGATCAAAATGATGGAAATTAGATTCAATCAGATCACAGAATTCCTTAAATGAGTGCACGCAATCATGAGGTAGGTTGCAACACCATCATTACGGGGATTCATGAAGTGTGTGTGGAAGCAACAAGTTGACATCAACTTCGTCGAACTCATCTACATCCTCGAAGAATGAAAAGAAGTTGTGTAGGTACTTAGGCCAAGCCACTCCACCTTCACCATCGTACATGAATTTTGACAAGAGATCATAAAACTCCCTCATGATGTTGACAAGTTCAACATTAGGTAGACATCGCGGAGGGAGGAGTCTAACGATATCCATGACATATGTGCGAAGATTCAAAATAGGATGAGAGGACTCAGCTTATCATCTGTCCCTCCTTCTAGCGCCAAAAATGTTGACGGTGCTAGACCCACCAACATGTTAGGGGATCTCCCCGATCAGAAGTCCCAACTAGACCTCAGACCGTTTGGTGTAGGAGTCCCAGCAGTGGGGTAGTATGATATTGCCTTGACCGTGGTTGTGCGCATAGGTGAGTAGGATGTCCTTGTTGGTAGCAAGGGTGTGACATGTGTAGCTATTTAAGGAAGATGCATGAAAGGCTCAAACACATGGAATGAGGGGATGAGTGTGCCCCTTGGAAACCTGTGATAACAAGCAGCGTGAAAGGGAGCACATGAGAAGAAATACATCACAAGTTGGAAAGTAGGTTAGTTGACGATCCAAAGTGATGGTTATACCAGCAACACATTTTGATAAGATTCATACAAACATACAACACATTTCCATTTAGAAAGTATCAAACTTTTGAAGATGAGAGCTAAGAATCCTTTATGAACTTGGTTGAAATATCAAGTAGAATATGTTACAAAGGTAAAATAAAGGAAAACACGTATAAACACTTCATAAATTATTTAGAGAGGCACTTGTAAAGAGCTAGAAAAAAGGCTTCAAATAGAAGCGAACAACATCATATGAACAATGAGGACTTTATACCTTTTAAATAGGGAGTATGCAAACCTAGAAATTGAACTTGTACGAAAGCAAATGAATTAGCATAATCACCCCTTTCACACCTTGACTCTTAATTTGTTATAACTACAAAAGTTGATCAAAACAAGGTACAACCACTCCTAAAGAAATTTAAACATTGTCGCCATAAAAAAAAATATGGAAATACTATCAAAAAGATGCCCTGCCTTTTCATCTTGATATCTCTGTATATGAACAAATTGGTGTCTTCAGAGTTGGGAAAGCTCATAGAATTTTTCTCAACTACATCTCTAGTTGCACTCTCGACAGTGTCCTTTGACCCTGCTCTCTTGGAGGCCATTGTACCTGAGCTACTGAGAGGCAGAAGAACACCTGTGATACCTAGAGACATAGCAACACTCATGGAAAGCAATTTTTCAGTTGAAAACCAAAACAACTTTGAGGATTGACATGCAAACATACTGGGTGACTGACTGCTAAGATTACATAATTTTCACCAGGAAGCTGTGGGATTGACTACCAAAACTGCAAAGGCACAGTCCGAGCTATGAGGAGGATGACTGGCCACTGAAACTACATAATGCATAGTCTAGCCTGGCCTGTTGAGGACTAAAATTGTGCAATGCACAGTTTTAGTCAGTAAGGATTGCAAACCAACAAATTACGTTTGTGCAGTTTCTGTTTCTGGGGCCAACAAGGCAGTGCTTCTTAGAATTTCATAGAGAAAGCCTAGGGGCCAGTTCTGGGCCAACTTTGCCCAATTTTTGGGAGGAAGGCAGAGCCTTCACTCTCAGAAATGCACATTGCTAACCGAGCAAGGAAAGGTCTGGGCCAAGGCAGCCCAAACCTGTTGATGAGCGACCAAAAACATGAAAAGTTTTGAATACATAGCGAAGCAGATTGCAAACAAGAGTGAATGATCATGCATGCAAACAATTAGTGCAAGATGTATTGGTCGACCCATGTTGGTGAATGCATGGTTCATGAACAATACAGTTAGGCGAACCAACAAACTTGAAGGATATAACATTGAAGACAAACACACTCTGAGTTTAAATGTGTCCATAGAAAAGAACAAAGTGAAAGTCCATGACATGCACTCTAAGGAATTTCCATGGTGTTGTGCTACACTGCGTGCATATGTTAAGGATATGCATTCATTTGACATGCAAGAAAATGTGAGAAACATAGAAAACTTGCATCACGCAAGTGTGCTTGCTGTGTAAGATTTCTCCAATGCATGAGCGATGGGATCATGTAGTTCGAGTGGAGGAAGTGAAATCAGTGTGTTGGATTGATCTTCAGTGAACACAGATGAGTGATGAGGAGCCTTGGGTGTTTCAACAATTTCCTGATTGGAAGCGAAACCAACCTTAGGGCAGTGATGGCTTGACATAACCATCAGCTCAGGTTGAAGTTCCTCGACAACCTGGGGGGTTTCGACATCATCAATAGATAGATCATCAGAAACAGGTGGCTTTGAAATATCAACAAGGATAGGATCATCATTATGATCAAATATGGGAGTAAATAAGTCACGATAGCTACGATAAGAAAAATCAATGATTTCATTGGCATCCTCATGATCAAATAAATCAAATAGAGGGGTAGATGAGAAACAAGAATCTTCAACCTATGTGTTCTCGAAAAAACCAGATGAAAAAACAAGTGGATTTTCAATGAATAATGTTTCCTCTTCACTGTCGAATGATGGACTGACATTGGGTGTGTTTTGCGAACAACATCCATGGGTGGATATACACAAGGAAAATCAGAGATGGTAGAATCAAAAAATATGTCAGGAAAATGTAGAGGAGGTGCGGACATAAGGAGATCATCCTTCGCTACGGGTTGATGTTCAGTTTCCAAGTCATACTCTTCATGAATGACAACATAGCTTGGTTGTGCAACAAAAACTCCATCGCTGGCTTGATCCTTGTCCACAACATGTGTAGAGTCTGACACGACAGAATGGAAGAGAGTGAAATTTGAAGGATCAGGAAAATGTGAGGACGAAGGCCAAGGTAAGAAATGCATGTTACAACCCATGGTCATCGCAACCAAATTTGTGCGAAAATTGAGAGAAGTGATGCTGGGAGGATATGACAGTTGAACAGACGTCTGTGCATGTTATCCCACATCACTCTGCAGTGGTGGAGATGTTTGATGAGGGGAAGGTGGAAAGTCACTTGTGACAATGAATGTGTCTGCTTGTGATTGCGCAAATCCATCACTGAAGTATGTTGAATGGGGTTTGAACTTCAACTTCATCTTGGGATAGAATTACTTTTGAAGGAAATATTCAAATCTGTCCCAAAGATATTGTAATTTCATTTGGTTTTTCGGTGCTTCAAACTGTAGTAGATAGAATTGCTGCCAAAAATCCATTGGTGATTCTTATGGAGTCTTCCATTTTTTTAACAGTTTTTGGTCAAGAGGTTCAGGATCAAAGTGATGTAAAGTAGATTCAATTAGATGACAAAACTACTTAAGTGAGTGCACGCAATCGTGAGG
>APFE030295950.1:0-24431 GCA_000404065.3 Pinus taeda
TTTTCATTATTGGTGGTTTCTCTTGTACCTATTAATGGTCCACATCATTGGCTGCTAATCAAGTGGTTTTCTAGCACGTTCAACTTCAACACATTTATTCACATGTTGGGATTCATACATTGATCAGGTCGGGATGGAGTGAAAGGCCCTGAGTCCTATTTGTTATGGCTCAGGTTGCATGGAGTTTTATGTTATTCATGAATGTACACATGTTTCTATTATACAAATGGATATGACCATACTGTGAGACTTAATATTTATATTGATCCTTTTTATCTAGATGGTTTTGCACCCATACCACAGATCGTTTTATATAGTCTTCATCATATGGATGGTTGTGTCCATGTAGTGGATTCATGTCTTAATCTCAAATATGTATATGTATATGCGTCCTTGATTTGTAGTTCTCCTAACAGTGTGCATCCTCGTCCTTTCCAAAAGCTCGTAAAACATTTCAGCCATCACTCCTTGTTCTTCCTTCATGCTTTAGGTGGCATCTGTTACATAGTATTTTTTCATGCCTCCTGCACTTCCCTGTGACATACCCTGAAGTGCCCAAAAGATGATCATTATACAGTATATTCATCAATTTATACAGCTTAAATCCCTCTTTTAACTTTTCCTGGAAAATATCTAGAGCTTTCCCTGAAGAAATATCTCATGAAACCCTAAAATGAGAATCCTCGCCCTTATGAAACTCAAAACCAAAATGATCACCTATTTCACCTTGTTAAACCAGTGATGTAATCAATCTGTTATCTCTCATACTCACGATGGTCTCAAAATGGAAGTTTTCCCAAAGAGGACGAAAAGCTTCGTGATCTAGAAGCTTCCAGAGCAGCGAACTAGAGGTGGTTTTGCATAGATGAGGCCAAATCCTCCTAATTTTACTTCTTGGTCTCATCCCTATGAGCTACCTCCTTAAGATGTTGGACTAACCCCTATTTTTGGAGGAGGTCTAACTCCCTCTCCCAACCTATAAATTTCCTCTCTACCTTTCCCAAATGGTTGATTTATGTCCATTTTCACCCCTATGCTGAGCTTGTGCTTAGAGGTTATTCATTAGACTTGGAGAAGGAGTGTTGGAGAGTTTCTTTCCTTGGACTTTGATTACCACTCAAGGAGAGCCTTTCAACATCAAGGCTATGGTTGTAAGTTTCCCCTTTATTCTTTAAATAATAATACAACTATTGGTTCATCTTCCCAATATATATGTTCATGTATGTATTTGTTTAGAATTCCTTGATCAACTAAATAGATTATTATTCGATTTTCTATTAGTATTGGTATTATTTTTTGTCTCTTAGATACTTTTGTAGGTACATAAGCACTGAAAGAAGTAGGAATGGGTCCATGACACAAGCAATTCGAGGATCTCAATAAAGGAGCTTGGGTTAACATCAGAGCAAGGTAGGCCATCTCTCTTGTTCTATTTTTCAATCATAATCTACAAAGGTGTCTACTTGATTGTCCCTTAAGTTGCTAGACTGAGTCATTGGGCTAGAGGTATCATCTCTACTCGTAGAGAGGATTAACCTTGCCAACACATGGAAGAACACCTTGTGCAGATAGTTGAGTTGGAAGAAGATCGATGTTTCTTAGCTAGTTTTCATTAGCATGCACAGAAGGATCAAGAAAAGGTGTGGCATGATAGTAAGTTCCTGAAATTTCCAGGAAAGTTCCAGATGCATTGGTTAGGGCCATAAATTGTTAAAGAGATTACGAATGGAGGTATAGTTCAGCTTGCAAAGCTGAACGGGGAATTATTTCTAGGAAGGATCAATGGGAGCTAGTTAAAATTGTATAGGGGTGATCCCACCCCTACACAATGACTATATGGATGCAGGATCGTCTTAGTACTCCAGGAAGTTGCAAGGAAGTGTGGGACTATAAACTATGCCACTAGATAGATATTTTGGTGAAGTGAATGGGTTGCATGACAAATCGAGGGAAGGCATAGAGGAGAGTTGCAGTAGAATGGTGGGTCCCGCATAGCCTTGCCAAAAAGTGACCATTGGAAGCATTGTAGAATATTGGATGGATATTTTTCCATTGAAGGGAGCATGGGGAGATCATTTAAGGAGCATATATTTGGAAATTTTCTGCCAATAGCGCATTATTGACAGGGATCTGGAGGAAACGGACAGATTTGAATTCAAATTGGGCTATAAATACAACATCTTGCTCCACATTCAAACACTTTACTTTGGGAGAAATTTCCTTGAGAATTTTCACTTTAGTTTGTGGCAAGATAATTGCTACATGTCTAGAGGGTTTGAAAATAATTTCAAGAGAAGCTTTCATAGCAAGGATTCAAGAATTTACCTGAGTGGCAACAAGAAATATTCTTAGAGAGAATGACTACAACCCAACCTGATCCAACCCAACCCGTGCATACCATAGCGCCTAAGTCATCGATGCCTAAACCCTCTACCTTCGCAGCGGGAGACAATAAGAAACAGAAGCCCCAACAAGTTTCGTTGCAACAATCATCACGCAAAAATCCAATAGAGGTCAAAAAAAAGGTAAGATGGATAGAACCAAGCAGGCAATGGAACCCTTGGACTTAGATGAATAAGATCTAACTATGGGGATTGAAGAGATTGATTCAGATGAAACCGTGTCAATTACATGGCTACTGCCTTATATCCCACCAAGGAAATCCACAACCAACATTACTAAAGACCCAAATTCAGCGAAATTATAGGTCTCCACACCATTGTAGCCAGAAAGCGTACCTTTTGAGGGAAATATACTCACCCAAATATTGTATTTGAAGATGGAGGACTGGGACCTGCGGAATCACGTGAAGCTCCCACAGTTGGAACCGAGTAAATACCTGAAGAAAGCATACTATGAAGAATCAAATGTTACACGACTTGAGCCAATGAAGTGGGCAGCCAAAGTTGAGGACGTGGGTTTGCTCAACATGTTTTGGGTGTCGCATTTTAGCCGTAGCACCATTAACATTGTCTGTGTGCATCAATTATTGATGCTAGGTAATGATGGGTTCTTGTGGTTGGGAGGGCCCATCCCAATTATTGATATGTTAATCCACCGAATCACATTGTTTCCATGTCAAGGAGTAGACCCTGTAGATTCCTTTGTGGGGAAATTGCAGGAGAAGAAGTTGGCAGACCAAATGAAGAGAGAGTTCAGGCCAGTGAAGAAGTCATGTGGCTATGCGATTAGCTCCATATTAGATGGCATTGTGCAAATCTCTACACAAATATTGGCCAGAAAGTTCATGAGGAAGTGTCGCACTAATGAAGTGTTGGTGCCAATAGTATATCTCACTGTGAAGTGTGTTAAAGGAGTCTAATATATTTGGGCTAAGTATCTATGTCATGAATTCCTGGAGGATATCCAAGAGGAATAGGATGATGGAAAATAATTCCACTATGCATGGCTACTTTTCTTGATCGTGCTGGTGGCATGGAGGAGGTCGGAGAAAAGAGAGTTCCCACAGCATGGTTGAGATGTATGCGAGGCCACCAAATTCACCTTGTTGTGGGTGATGAAGGACCCTGAGCACATCATGGAGACAAATATATTTTTGGTCCTGCTCGAATCAGAGTTAAGGATGGTGATTAACCAGTGACCATGGTTATGACCTGGCTTGCATGCACAATATGCTAATGTTTCTGATTTCAAGGAAGATTTTCATAATCTGTCTATCTGCATGAAGAAAGATGCCATGGGCACATGGCATAAGTTGTCGTACTTGGTTGTTGAAGATGATATTATAGGGGTTGTTAGTAAATGGCTGAGTGACTAGCTCACCCCATATGATGTAGGTGTAGGAACCAGTAAGGATACTGAAGGAGAAGTAGACAAAACCACAACTATGATAGGAGCAATGAAAGATAATAAGAAGGAAGTAGATAAGGATTTTGAAAAATAAAAAGCCACAGTGAAAGGAAAGGTCATGCAGTAGAAAGAGGCTTATATAAAGGACAAAGAATCAGTGAAAGAGAAGGTATCTACGAAAGAGACATAAGTGTCAAAGGAGAAATCTACCACCATGTCGTAGACCACTTTTGACCTCGATGAATCTAAAACAGAGAATAACAATATAGAGGTGGAGATAGAGGGTGAAGAGGAAGGGGCCGTAGACTTGAAGTCCCCCTTCATTGTTAGAAAGAGGCAAAACTCGATTTCTACTAGACCTCGCAAGAAGCAAAATTCTAAAAAGTTTGTGAGAATGACACCAACGTCCTCACGGAGTAGGACCTAAACAAGATCAACGATGTGGTCTGCAATGCCACGAAACAATTTGGGGCAAGATTGATGACTAGTACCATTAGGCCCTAGACAAGGTGTAGTAGGTCTTGAGGGAATTGCAGATCTAGATAGGGGTTATTCATGCAAGAATTGGACAAGCAACCCCGAAGAAAGTGAGCGGGTCAGCCTTAGCAGCAAATATCACTACAAACCTCCGCGTAGTGTAGTTACCAGAGGGATCACTACATGTTGAGATTTCAAAAGACAAGGCATGCCTATTGCATCTGAATAATTTGAGTCTAAACCTTGTGGTGATCGTTATTCAAACACTACATGAGCCACATCAAGGAGTATTAGATGAGCTTAGGGTTCAGGAAAAATGAGCATCACTAGTTATTAGCAAAGTAAATACCAACAACCAACAGATGTTCAAGGAAAAGGTGTAGACACTCAAGGAATAGGAAGAAGTCATTGCGCATAGTAAGCAGTTGGAAGAAGCAATAGTGCAGGCCTATAGTGAGCTTCCCAAGCTCCATATTCTAGCAGAAGTGACCTCCACAGACAAAATCTAGAAGCTAGCTGCCATAGTGAAAGACTTAAAGGAGGAAATTAGCAAGGTTTGATTTGAGTTGTAGCTACAGATATCGAAACTTCAACTTAAGTTGTAGCCAACCACTCCTCCAGAAGTCAGAGAGCAGTGAGAGACTGCTATTAAAGAAGACATGATTACACTGGAAGCTATAGTCAAGGATTGCAGCCATTTGTTTGAACAGACCATGGAACTGTGGACCTCATTGTGGGAGGAACCACACTTACAGAAAATCGAAGCAGATATTTGAGAAAAATAGGCACAGTTCGATGACATTAGAGCTATAGTGCAGACCTTAGCACTAGTGAAAAGGTTCACCAAATTACAGGAGGGAAAATTCATTCAAACCCAGATAGATGAGTTGCATTGGAAGGCATCCATCATATCATCAAGGATGTAGCCTTGGGCTAATGAGGCAAGCTAGTTGACACAAATGATGCAGAGCAAGTTGAAGGCTATGCAACAGACGTAGAGAACAATGGGCGTTTGAATCAAAGGTACAACTATCGAGAAACTGGTTGAAGAGGTTTGTTAGGAAGCTGTGCATAGAACAACAGATCTTTAAGCATTGAAGACAAAATTCAGCAGTTTGTAGGTGGAGATCGAAGCAAAAATAGTAGAGTGACTTGGGACGAGTCACGAATTTGTGTTGGGGGCCCTTTGGGAAGGGATCCCCTGGGGTTAAATTTTGTAAAATTTTTGTTAATATTGCAAGGTATTCACATTTTGAGGAGCAGAGTGCGCAGGTTAGTAGGATTCAAAGGGGCTTTAGGAAGGTAAAAGTCCCTTAGTTTGTTAAGAGTTAATTTTTTTTGTGACATGGCCATGGTTTGCAGACCATGGTATTGTAATAGAGAATGCTATAAAAAGGAGTCATAAAGAGTCATAGAAGGAATCAAGCAATCAGTGAGTAAGTGATCTAAGTAAGAGATAGAAATATATTTTCTGTACTTAGGTTAAGGGGAAGGCTCTTGCAGCAGTGTGTGTGGAGACCTTGTTAAGTCAATAGCTAAGTATGTCGGTCCCTGCAACTATGTGCACACAATTGGAAGAGTGTATAATTGAATATATAAGCATAATACTGGTTTTTTTGGAGCATTATCTACATATCTGTACTATTGCATATTCCTGAATTTACTATATTATTGATATGTTTATGCAATTTGTCATGAAAAGTACTTAATAGATTAGTGAAAGGAGTATATATGTTTGTTTACATGTTGTTATGAATTTTTAGAACAATCGGCGAAGATTTTGAACCTGTTATCTGTTAGTTACTGTAATTTCTGGGTTTTAAGGGTTAGGGTTCACGAAGGTTGGAATAAATCCCTAAGAGAATAGAAACACATCACATAGTCCTTTTAATATAGAAACCTAGTTCTAGCATCCCCCAATATTTCCTTAGGTGAGACTGCATCATTTGCTACGCAGGTTGTTGTCAAAACGGCCTGTAATTAAGGTTTTTGTTGGTTAGCACAACTAACTCTAAACCTGGATCCAAGTCGCCTTAAGCCAACAGTCTAATATGTGTTTCAGCAAAAAGAGTCCATTATTGTTGTTACGGGAAGGAGTAGAAAGTGGCATGACAAGCATGGCGAAACCAACAATAATGGGGTGAAACCAGCTCCTGCACCCACATTTTATTGTCAGACTTTGTTAATGTCATTGTTATTTCCTCTGAGTTTATGCATTTATTAAATGTTATTACTACTTTAAACATTGTGTAATGCTGCAAATCTGGAAATCCTTGGACATTAATACATTAAGCAACATTGGAAATTGACAAATTTGTAGTGTTTTTAATATATTCTCAGAGATAGTTTTATGAATTAGGGTTTTGTGCCCTAACATGCTTATTCTCTAAGAGTTCATTATGGATCAACGTTCATCATGGAGACACAGTCATTTCTAGAAATTTGTAAGTGCGTGGAGAAACAAGGAGGTATAGAAAACAACATCAGTACTGAGAAGGGCATGGCCAGTAGATGATGAAAGGGATCATTGGAAAATTAAAGAAGTTAATTGATACAGTGACCATAAATAAGATCCTCGATTGTTATGGTACTTATCAGGAATTCAAAAACATTAAAACATAGCTCAGAAGAATGCAAGTTCATAACAATGATTTTTCCATCAGGAGATGCAAATTATTGCCCTATTCTTATATTCTTTTCGCTTTTTCATGAGGAAATTACTCAATATAATGTAATTCTAATGCATGCCATTCTTTCCTTACAAAAGTGTTCTCTCAACAATATTCTTGAAATTGTTTACATAATGTTCACACAACAATACTTTGCAGCACCCTTTTATAGTGAGTTGAAGACGATATTTTTTTTTAATGGATAAACGTGGATTGGAGGGCTACAAGGAATCTATAACGCCTTGTAATTGATTAAAAAGGGGGAGATAAGAAGAGATTATGGGTAGAAATGAGAAATATATTTTAGGACAAAATGGGGAGGATGGATGTGTTTCCATCAATGCAAAAGGGGGAGATTGTTGGCATTGTTGTCATTGATGGCAAAGGAGCAGTTATGTGAATCAGAACACTGAGCTTCGTATGCTAATGAGCTGATGATGTTGCCTTATGTTGTTGTATGCATATGATGAATGGGAAAGTTTCTCAAAGGCTGATTTATGTTGAATTCTAGATGGATTGAACTGAAGAAGGTTGAAAGTGATGTGAAGTGAAAAGGCTATGCTAATCAATGTGAAGGCTAATTAATGTGGGACATAAAATATTGAAACAAAACATGAAATACATATATTTCTTTGAACATAAAATGTAGATAATACAAATTTGATTTGTCTCTTGTAATTATTACTAATTGAGCTATTAGTCTAGCTCTATTTTATATTACAAATCATTCTTAGAACCGAAAGAAAAGAAACAAGCTTGTGAGCAGTTTTTGGAAGTCTAAGAGACAAGGCTTCATTTCATATTCCTGCAAATAATACAAATAGCCAAGTTGGATTTCTTATAAAATATATAATGTAGAATCGAAAAGGATCTTTTTAAAGAAAAAAATCTTCATAAGAAAGTGGATGAGCAATAAGGAAAGAGATGCAAAGTGAAAAGGAGAAGCAGTGCAATGCTAGACTTGACAGCAAAACTGTAAATGTGGTAACCAATGTTTATAACATGATGTTGTGATTGAGATATGTATGTCCCCTTCTATGTTGCATATTGAAAAGGGAACAGGTTATAGCCTATTGAGGTAGGAGCCTCATGTGGGTTTTAGCCTATAGAAAACTTGTGGGATTTGGAGCTTCCTTCAAGGTAGGAGCCTCTTGTAGGTTGGAGCCTACAAAAGTCTGACGTAATAAGGAGTAGAAGCTTGCCTTCACGTCATTTACAACCTAAAATTCATGGTTTTATCCCTTTGGGGTTTCCACTTATATCTGGTGTCTTCATGTGTTTATTCTTAGGTGTTGTGTATATGTTTTGAATTCTTTATAAATAAATATGAAAATTTCTCTCCTTGACACCTACAAAAGGAATTAAATAGTAATTGAGCACAAACATAAACCATTAAATCCATAAGAATTCACCACCCCAGTAAATCCCAATCATAAATATCAAGGAGTTGCTACCAAAAGGGCACATCCAACCAAGTTCCTCACCTTGCGGGAGCCCGATTGTACTCCTATAGAAGAAGGATGGGACCTAGAGACTCGGCATTGATTATTGAGCACTAAATAAAATCATTATCAGAAACAAGTATCCAATCCCATGGATTGATGACCTTATTGACTAACTCAAAGGGTCCAAGTAATTTAAACAAGATTGATTTAAAGTATGGTTATCACAAGTTCTAATAGAACCCACTAATGTATGCAAGACCACCTTCAAATCCAAGGAGATACTTTTTGAGTGGTTGGTCATGCCTTTCAAGTTGAAAAACTCCCCGACAAATTTTATGAGGTTGATGCATGACATCTTGTGATCCTTTTCTAACTAGTTCACCGTTGTATATTTGAACGACATCCTCATCTTTAGTAAGAGTTGGGAAGAGCACTTACAACACATTCGACATGCCCTTCAAACCCTATGGCAGTAGAAACTATGTTCCAAATAGGATAAATGCACCTTTTCTATGAAACAAGTCCAATATCCAGGTTACATCATTGATGAGAAATGAATTCATGTGGATCTAGCTAAGATCCAATTCATTTGGGATTCGCCAACCCTGACTACTCTAATAGGGTTTTGCAGTTTTTTGGGCCTTGCCAATTTTTATTAGAGATTCATGTTGGGATTCTCTCATATCACTTGGACTTTGAGTCAAGTTACTAAGGGTGGAGCGAAAGAAAAGTTTTTCGGGTCCAAGTCCCAACAAAAGGAATTTGTTAAGATAAAGCATCGCCTCTTCTATACACGAGTACTCACATCGTTAGACCTGCAATAACCATTCGAAATTAAGATGATTACCTCTTACTATGTTATTGGTGTAGTTTTTAACTAGAAAGGGAATTCGGTGGCCTATCGCAATGAAACACTTTCTGACACAATTTGGAAATAACCCACCTAAGATAAGGAGGTATATTCCATCATGTAGTCCTTCGATTAATGGAAATAGTACATTCTGGTGAAGGAGACAGTCATCCACACAAATCATTGACCCCTGCAGTTTATTTAGACCCAAGGGAAGTTGCAGAATGATCAACATTAGAAGTGGTCCAAATATCTGTAACAATTCCATTTTCATATAAAGTACAAGAAGGGAAACACTAATCATGTTTCATATTTCCTCAATCGACCACTGGTTGCAGCAATGACCATTGTTCTCAACTCTCATGGCCACGAGACCTTTGGGTGACCACAACTATATAAAAATGATACAGATTTTGCTACCACATGCCATATGTTAGTGGATGGAAAGAAAGTTCTATACTCCCACCTCCATGACGGATTATTATGCTACGTGGGACACTTTTTTGTTCCTTAAAACAAGTAGGCCAAGCTAATTTTGAAGGCACACTATAGTCGAGTCATAGGACACTTTGGTGTGGAGAAAAATATGGCCATACTACAAAAGTATTTTTATTGGCCAAATGTCCAATAGGACGTTGGAAAATGCATCAAATCCTACACTACATGTTCCATTTCCAAGCCAAATATTAAGAAGAAAGGCTTGTATACTCCTTTGTCTACTCCTAGCTAACCATGGGAATCCATCTCTATGGACTATATATCTAGTCTTCCTTCTACCAAGCATGAAAGATGGCCATATTGGTTTCTTACAAGAAGAGTATCACAGTAGATGTCACTGTCAGACTCTTCTTTGAATGAGTGTGGATGCATTTTGGGATCTTGTAGACCATTATATAAAATCATGATATGAGGTTCCTAAGTGTGTTTTGGCTGAGCCTTTGGTCATTGTTTGACACCAAGCTCACCAAGTTGACTACATTCCACCCCTAGACGAATGGCCAAATAGAGGTTGTCAATAGGATGATTATGAATACACTATGCATGTACAACTCTAAGCATTTGTGGACATGGGATGAGAGTCTTCCCTATGTGTAACACAACCATAACAAAGCTCTCCATAACTTGACTAGCCACAACCCCTTTGAAGTGGGCCTAGAATTTCAACCATTATGTCCCCTTCATGTTGCCCTACCTTTTGCAACTAAACAGGAAGAATTTGCGCATGTTTAGTCTGAAGATGATAAAGCCACCTAGTTTATCAAGTTCATTTAGCACATCCACCAGTAGTTTCATGACATCTTTAAGAAATCCAATGTGAAATACAAACAATGGCATGGTCAACATCAGGTGCCCTAGAAGTTTTGGGTAGGTGATAATGTTTGGTTACATCTATAGAAAGAGCGCCTCGTTGGAGCCCATCATAAGCTTTGACCACTCTGACACAAGATTTACAACATCACCAAAGCTATGGGAGACATGATTTTTAGCTAAATATCCCCCCCATTCCTTGGATTTCACCCCGTATTCAATGTGGACACCCTTCAATCATACTTTCCACCATTGTTGGACACATAAGACATTGTTGAGAAGTTGACACCAACAAAGTTCAACCCAAACTACATTGAACAGGCCAAAACTAATTAGATCATGGAGAGACATATCAAGAACACTTGGAAAGAGAGGATCTAACTGTATCGAGGAATAAAAGTTGGCCAACTTTTGCACCAGGGAAAGTGGCTCACCAGGGACAAGGTTCAGCCAAAATTTCCCCATCTCATGGAGGCACTCAATACAATGGGGACCAATGCTTCCTAAGGAGGGAGGACTGATCCAGGTTGATATTGGTGGCCACCCACCTATTCCACTTGGACACCCAACATTATTTCTTTCATTTTCCTTAATTGTAGCACAATTTACTATTTTTGGCTTTTTTCGAGTCCTGGACATCTGGCACTGTTTTGACGCCCTTAACAACATTTTTTTGTAAAATGGGAAAACTTAATTCATGTAACAAGGGTTTGAATATAGTCGTGTTCCTCGAGTAGGTATTTCAACGAGGTATTGTACGTGTCAAATGAAGATCATATGCCAAATTTATGACCCTGGGAAGTTGGTGTACCAACTAACCCCAATGACGCCCACAAACTTTCAGCACTTCATCTCCTAGGGTTAGGTTTTTGGATGTTTGGGGTTTTCCTTTGTTTCTTATTAATAAAAAGGCCAAATAGCCTCATTGTAACAAATTTCAAAGGCACGTATCCATAACATCTCTTCTTAAAGATAAGCTATCATCGTCCGAGATAGTTTATTTCCATTCTGCATGTAAACAATTTTCATTATTTTGTTATCAATAAATTGAAGTTTAGATTTCGTTGTAGCTCTATGTCTCTATTTAAATCTAAATTTCATTTTCTTCCTACATAAATATGGATTAGTGGTATTAGAGCAGTCTTTTGTTTCTCTATTTTTTTGTGCATGTCCCCAACGAGGTTAGGGTATAAGGAGTTAGGGCTTGAACTGGCTGAACCTTTGCAAGATCAGCCTCAACAACCTCCCATGGTGGATGAAAAGAAATATGAGAGAGCAGGAGATCATTTAAAAATATTTCTGTAAGAAGCCCTCAAACAAAAAAGGAACATGTTGATGGAAAACTTTGCCCAGATCCTTTGGCGATGCCCATAAGAAACACATCTTTACTGAGCAGCCACCCTATAGGTTCCACTCCCTTTAAGGTACAAGTCAATTTTGACATTATCATATTTGAAGGCCAGACAGATGCAAATGTCTAAGATAAATGGTAAAATCTATTGGAAGGATAATTTTCGGTTCATGATTTTTTCAATAGGGAAAAGATTACGTATTCCCTCCTCAAGGCCGCCCCCAACATTAAGGACTGGTGGGAAACCTACTGTGAGAAGAGGGATGAGAGGGAACCCTCACTATTTTCAACCACACCCACTTGGAATTATTTCTGAGATGCCATCAAGGAACAATATTACCCTATCAGGAGCAATGAATATATGTACATAAAGTGGACCACATTGTGACAGGGAAGGGACTAAGACGTTTCAGAGTTCACAAATATTTTTCATACCCTTCACACAAAGTTGGGTATCAAGGATTCTTAGTAGCATATGGTACTTAAGTACTGTGAATATCTACACAAATACATCCAAGAAGCGATGGAGTTATTGGACATCTCCTTGCTTGGTGCCACCTATAGATATGTTGTAAATATCAAGCAACAATTTAAACAGAAGAAGAGAGGCTTTGGATCTACGAATACGAATTAAGGGAAAGGTGCCCCAAAACTATAGAACAAAGGAAAAATCCAAGATGGGGTGATCGAGGACAACCCGTCGAAGCCATAAACAAAGAAAAACACCATGAATATAAAGAAGGACAAAGTGGTGTGAGTTCCATAAGAGCCCCACTCATAACACAAGTGACTGCCGAGCCAAGAATTCACTGGTGGCTGAGTTGAAGGCTTCAAAGTGGGATGCATGTTCTGACTCTAAGTCAGAATTATTAATGGGTAATGAAAAAAGGAAGAATATTGTTGACTTGGATCCCAGCATCATTATTTCCACCACTGAGATTCAAAAGTTTGATTGTGAAGATACATAAGAAGGGGAACATCTCTTCCACTCACAGATGTGCGTGAAGAGGTCTCTATTGTAGTTCATTGTTGACAAAGGGAGCTAAAAGAACCTTATCTCGATAGAGTTCATTAAGCAGTTGGGCCTACCAACCACATCACACTCACAGTGATACACCATCGGGTGGCCCCACCACGGAAGAGATATTTTCATCTGCAAGCAGTGTCATCTTCCCTACAACATCAAACCCTTCATGGATGAGGTATTGTGTGATATTTCTCCTCTTGAATTTTGTGATATATTATTAGGCCAACCATACTTTTGGAAGATTTATGTTGTGTATGAGTCCAAGCCTCACACTGTTATTATTACTTTTTGTAGTAAGTTATAAATAATACCATAGGTAGCCCTACCTACTGCCATCTCTTTGATCTCTCCTAAGAAATACAATAAGATCATCTCTGAGAATGGGAAATTTATTTTCTTTTCTATTTATTTTCAGAGTAAGGGGGAAGATCATGGACACATCCATGGCCCCCGTGGAGGGTTCCACCACACAGCAGAAGCATGTGGATAACATGGAAAAATTTTGGGGCTAATATTCACAAGTGGGCTAATTCTCCATGATTTTTCCAAAAAAAAAGATTTGTAAATTTCATTTTTTTTTCTGAAAATGGTTTGCCCAAATTTTACAATATAAATTTATTTTACCTTAAAAATCACCAACATTATATATCGATAATTTTAAAAATATATCAATAAACATTTTGTATTAGGGACTAGTGATATTTGCTACTGTTTTTAAACTTCAAGTATAATTTTCCATCCTTAAAATTTTCCCTGGTGGATAAGGTCATGGAAGAATACAGGTGTAACAACCCTGGTTAAAAATCCATGTAAAAATATATAAGACCATGGTGATGGGATGAATATCCAAGTTGAATGGTGGGAAAAAAATCATAGTGGTTGTTCATTTAGTTTATTATGGCTAAGGAAATTGGCAAAGGCAATGGCAAAGGCTTCGGAAGGGCATGAGGCATTTATTAGCATTTTATTTATGAAAATAAAGGAAATTAGGAGTAAAGAAAGGTGAAAGGTCATAGGTTGTATGTGAGGAGGAAATTGAAGGAAATAATGGAAATTGAAGAAAATAGAGGCCTCATTAATAAAAAGGCTTCTAAGGATCATTTGGTAGACTTTTGTCAGTTCAGTTTTGGAGCTTTCCCATTATTCTCTCTCTCATACTCTTTGACACTTAGAGTTTTCTTGGAGAACTTTGGCATTGGATCAAGAAAGGCAAAGAAGGCAGAGGAAGGAAGAGTGGGATCAAGTAGCTACAACAATATTCTTTTCAAGTATCTATTTCCATGTGTGTTTTCCTTTCTAGATTTGGCATGCATGCTATTGCATGTGGTTATTTTATTGTTATGACATGGATTTCGCTAGGTGTGATAGTGTTTTCACCCTAACCTTGCCATTTGCGGATATCCATGGCGTGACGGGTTTCTCATGTTTTGGTTAAACTAGATTGTCAGATGGATTTGAAGCTGAGTGAGGTGGATCTCTGAATGATAGAACACATGGCCTACTAACCCCTGAAGCAGAATTTGGGTTGTAGTAAATCTAGATTTGTGTTTCCTCGGTGGGCATAGGAATCCTTGCCAATGAATTGTGGGATATAAGGTAAAGCCAAGAGGTGGATTTCTCTCCATTGGACCTAGTAATGCCAGGTTGGTATATGAGGTAAAGCCTGAAGAGTGGGTCTCAGTTTAGGGCCTAGTGATCCAGTGTGGATTGCAGTAGAGCCTAAGAGACTAGGAGATAGGAAAATTCCTCATGGTGTAGGTGGATAAATCAAGCGGCATCCATGCTTGTTTTGGCCTATTTATTTGGTGGAGATCATGGTAAAGTTGGTTATTACATGTTCATTGTATTGGCCTAGTGATCTGAGATGGGTTACAGTAAATAGTGGTTTCTATTGATGAGGGTGAGGTAATTTAGACTCGGAATGCCTTGGTTGGTTGTTTTCATTTGATTCCGACATTCATACTTGGAATATGGCATGGGGGTGAATGGATAAAGAGAGATTTGGTTCAACCATTCTATGGTAGAGTGGAACATCATAGTCCCATCCTGGGTTTGTATTTTGCATAATCAATATGAGGTTATTTCTCCTTGTATTTCTATGAGTATTATACTAGTTTATATGTGGATCATATGTCTGTGACTTCCCTGGTATTTATGTTGCTATTATGTTGGTTATGTATACGTTTTATGATAGTGGCTGTGTATGGATCTCATTATTTTTTTACTTGTTAATGAATGAATAATGTATCTGTGACCTAATAGATGGTAACGCAACTAATGATATAAGGGAACAGTGCTTCTTAGTGATTCTGAGATAAGTATGAGACCCCTATACTTAAATCTATTTTTTTTTTTTCTGAATAAGGACTAACTATATCAAGATAAAAAAAAGAAATATTTACAATGAGGTCACAGCCTCAGAGGGCGAGTGTCCCAGCCCTCAGCAGAAAAACCAGAGTACAAAGAGGAACAGCTGAGCAGATTTGAATACATCGTTTTCAATCCAACAAAAAGAGAGTTGTTCCAGTGAACTACTCCTTGCAGGAAAAAAGCGCCGGGCAGAGGAGAGTACAGCTTGAGTATTCTTCGGCATCCATTAGAATTCACAGAAAAAATGAGACATCCACCAGCCTTCAAGAAAATTGAAACTTTGACCAAACTTCCAAAAAAACATGCGGAGGGCGGAGAAGGAGCCGAACAAAACAGAGAGAATAATAGCTGAAAGACAAAAAACTAAGAATATAACCCAAAACTTGGACCTTGGAGGCGATGTAGCCCAACTGCGTAGAGGGAGAAATTACTCGTGCAAAGGCTGAGGGTCGGTGCCCCTGTTAGCTTGAGTATCTGGTGCAGCAACCCAGGTGACCTCTTCATCACCTTCCGCTCCACCTTCTGAGGGGTTGACAAGATGAAGAATGACAAAATTGTGCTGAACGGGGCTGCAAACAATCACTTCTTCTTGAGGTGGAGTGCGTTGATGGGTGTCCTCTTCAGCAGCAGGGGAGTCCTCCTGCATGTGCTCGGCAGTGAATTTCGGTTCTTCTCCAACATCCTGAGCCAGACTTCCCTCCGAGGATGGAGTGGTGGAAGAGCTGATGGGGTCTTCATGTAAATCCGCCTCTTCTGCAACCATAATGGTGGCCGTGAAGGTGATAACGAGCTGGTTCAGACGGCTGCGGAAAGTGAAGCGGGATGTCTGGAAGGAGGAATTCGGGACAGACCTTGCTGGATTGGGGGGGGGGGAAGACGGAGAGGCTGAGGAGATTGGAATGATAAGCGGAGAAGGGGATTGAAGGGCTCGGCCTCTGGGAGCCGAAGAACCTCCCCTGCGTGGAACACCTCTACTGTGAGACATTGAGAGCACCCTCTTCCAACTGTGAAAACTGAACGAATGAGAATTGGGGGACAGGGGAGAGGCAAGCTCAGCAGACTCGACCTTAGGACACCAAAACCCACACTCAATCTTACCAGAGCACTGAGACATAGAATGGCGGAGGTAGGGATGAAGTTGGACAGTTATATCCTTGTTGGATGCCATAATCAACCTGAGCGGAAGTGTAAATGCGCCTGCAATCCTCTGAGCACCTTCAATGCCTGAGGGTACCATCATAAACTTGCACAATAACCCAAACTTATTCCTCTGCAGTGAGATCAGGTTGATTAAATGCATGCAGGTGGCCATCTAGCTGCCGAGTGGGAGGAAACGTGCCAGGCACGCACTGAGAATGTACATGTTGGGCTCGGAGATCACCCGCATCCGGGCCCCTATACTTAAATCTATTATTTACACCCATAGATTACAAATTTGTGATATGTTTGATGAAATTGTTGGCATGGCTAGTAGGGGTCCAGTTAGGGGACTGTTCAAGTATTTGCATTTGCATCATCATTTCCTTGTTATCTTTATGTTCTAAATGTGTCAGTCAATTCTAGGCACTGACCTGGGCTCTGGGCCTGAAAAAGTCGCTCAAATCCCGGGGATGCTGGCACAACAATGAGAAAAATAAGTCCTGGATGCTAGCGTGCCTTGTCATGAGAGCATCTAGAGCATCCTAGACACTGTTGGGTCCATATCATGGGAGCGTTCATGGTTCGAGTGGTCTAAAACCTCAGTGGTACCTAGGGGCTTGTTACACAAAAATATCGTTACCAAGATTATTTGCAGTCAGTATGGGTCTATCATCACTTATACTAGCCTCCTAAGCAAGTCTCAAACCTTAACTCTTCATGTCAAGCTTTACAAATGAGAGAAAGACATTGAAAATCAATATTACTCTGGTTTCGCACTTTCTCCTACTTTGGCCCGTGGGCCCACACCCTTTGTTCATATTACCTACGTATCTGCACACTCTGTCTATAAAGGGGTGGGTGCGTACCCCTGTAAAAGTAAAAAAGGCACAAGTTTATCCTAAAAAACTCACTTTTGGGTTAATTCTAGATGTTTCTAGAAGGATTTTGACGTGGATTGTTCACTCCAAAGTGGTTCATGCATCCCAAAAGAGAAGGAGCTAATCCCTTGATAGGAGGAGCTATCCCTTTGAAGGAGGGCTTTATCCCTTTGAAGGAGGACCTAGTAACTTCCCTCCATTGCACTATAAATTAAGGAATTGGGTCAGTTGCTGGAGAGGTTAGAAGCTGAAAATTTCGAGGGTAAATGTTGATGGAATTGGGACTTCCTAGTTAAACTTGAGAGGAGAGATCACATAACTTTTGGTTTCATTTGGAAGTGAGTAAAACTTGTCAAAGTAGAGGAGACTTCTTGTCGGACCCTCGGAGGAGCTTGTACAGCATCAAGGCACGGGTTGTAAAGTTCTTCTTCATTTGAATTAATACAATGAGATTCATTTTTCTCAACAAATTGTCTTATGTGGTTTGTTTCATAATCTCCTTGATCATTATGATGAATATGCTTTATGATATTGGCTTTTCAGGTGCTATTTAATTTGTTTGCTTGTTTGTGTTTGCACAAATACACTTCAAGGAAGCTCATTTGGAGTGAGGGAGTGAGGCTTCCACAAACTTGCACTGGACCCAAGGTAGGCCTAAAACACTTGTTTGCCTTTGTTTTAATTGCATATTTAGAGAAAGATAGTTTTTGATTGGATTGCTTGTCATTAGATATCTTTAGATACTAGGAAGGTCGATCTTGTCCGCAACCTCGACTCATTCCGCGTGACAGGTAGAGCCCAAAATAATTTAGATAATCCAATCCCTTTAAAAAATAAGGGGCCTTGATCCACCCTAAACCCTTTAACTCCTATAACCCTGTGCTAATCACACTCCTCTCCTCAAAATGTGGAGTCTTTACATGACTCAGACAAAACATAGACCTGGAGGACCCCTACCCAATAGGTATGCTAACATAAGCCTTGACTCTTGGTTCAGAGTGGGATAGACACCCAATATCCTTAAGCTAAAGGAGGAAAGGAAGAAAGCAAAACAATTTTTTTCTCTTCACCAGAGTTGTATTAGGAGATGGTTTAACAAGAAGTCTACAGGGAAAAGTGAATTCAATCTAGGTTACTTTGCCTTGAAGTAGGAAAAATCCCATGAGGATAAGGGGAAACACACTCAGTTCCAATCTCTATGGATCATACCATATGTTGTTCTTGAGAAGCTTGGGCATCACACTTATCATCTCCAATCTTCTGAGGGGAAGACTTAATCTTTTCATTGAAACAGCCAAGATTTTAAATAGTATTTCCAATTAGATTCTTGGGTTGTGCCCTACCCTACGTACATATCCTATTTTATTAGTTTGGCCATGTTCAGTTTTCCGTTTCATTTTGTTCATTCTTAGTGAAAAATTTTCATGTGTAAGTCTGTTTTCTAGGTCCATGCATGGGGCATAATTGAAAAGTGTCTTGTGACACTACAACATTTGGCTAAAATTTGGTCCTTCTTATTCATCCTAGTTATACGTTTTACTTGATGATGTTATGACAAAAATATGATCCTTGTGTAAGGAAAGCCTTGTGTCGAACCATGATATCCATATCTACCCCATAAACCTCATCCCTACACTTGGTTATGTTTTCCACACTTATCCAGTCAAGTAGAGAAGGACAAGGGGGGAATCTGAATGAGAAAACCAATATCAGAGGTCTAATATATGATTCTATGAAGGAGAAACCTCTTCTACTCTCAATAAGTTTGGATCCCTCTTCCACCCATGAAATGAATAAGTGTTGATGCATAGTCATATATAAAATAGATAAATAACGGTGAAAGAAGAGAAAGGCTTGTTGTGCAAGGAGGGGAGGCAAGAACCTCTATCGAGGCACTATCCAAGGACCTTGGCAGCGAAGAAATGTTTGTGTTCTTCAAGTGACCAATTTGGGCAATTTGTTTAAGTTGTTCCTCTTAACATTCTGTCAGGCCCAATCAAAGCATTCCTCATGTCTTATTCTACTATTAGCATTTCTAGTTGAGTCATTTGAGGATTTCTGTTATGGATGTAATCACGTACAAATAGATATCGAGAGGCTTTGTAATAGGGATTCAAATCTTGGAGAAGAGGCTAAACTTATGAGATTAGTTGTAACATATTTGTAGACGGAATTTATTTGATTAGGCACTAGTGTTGTAGAGTGTATGCTTTTCTTTGTAGACAATGATTGAATTGCAGACATCAGGGGGTTTGCACAACTGCAGTCTTTTGAGTTTTGAAATTTGATACATTTTATAATAAAGCTTTTTTTCAGTTATTTATGTATGGCACTATTATTTTCTTAAATCATTGAAATAAACTATTTTCCACATTTCTTTTAATTTCATTTCTGATGTATAAGTTAATAGTTGGCCTTATGCACTGTTATTGAGTCTTAATTGTTAATTCATTTAAAATTATGATTAGGCTATTCTACAGACTTAATCCTAGATGCAACTTGGAAACTGAATTGGTATAAGAAAAAATGTTTATTGCTTTAGGCTGGATAGCTATCTAATAATATAAATTTATAGATGTTTTGCTTTCATACATGACATTTTATTTGAACTAATTCAATATTGTGTCATCAATATTTTTCATTTTTATGCATAATAGATAAGGAGTTGGATATACTTATGTATAAGTGTATACTAACTATTTATCATATACTTAGTTGCTTTTATTTGTTTCAATAAGGATTAGATCTCAAGAACTATTTCCTTGATCTAATTCCTTCATCGTAATTCTGATTCCTACTTGCTTCTTTTGCTATTTAATTAGCTTTCTCTCGATTGGGAGAAAGACTTCTCTTTCGTTCAATCGAGATAGGCTAGAATCGTCGCATTATATGTTTAGTCTTTCATGTGTTATCATAAAACTTGCATCCTCGAAGCCCTCTTTTTAAGAGTTAAAACTTTAGAGTGGTTTGGTTGTGCCGTTCAAACAACTTAAGGGTCATTCTCTTTCCTAATTAGCAAGAAGAGTTGATTCAATGTCCTTGCCTATTTGTAACTAAAGACTCATCTTAAACCAATAGAAATAGGGAAAACGTAATTGGACCTACTTTAACTCGTCGGAACCACCTTTTCAATGAAAAAGGAGTTTCTTTAATGTTCAGACCCAGTGATCTCCCTTATATTCTTGTAGGGTAAGAATTTTGAGCCTTTAATAGAAGAACCATGTCAAAAGAGTTCATCAAGAAGTTTGATGAATGATGTATGTGAAGGACTTCCTACTAGACGAGTAGTTGCATTGGTTAGGTATCGATGCATTCTAGTGGATGGTCATTCCTTCCTTTGGACATCGACAATTTGATGATGTATGCATGAACAAGGTACAAGGTGTAATTGCCAGATTGGACCAAATGTAGATCTTGCTGATTGAGATAAAGGAAACTAGTCATTAAGGGGGAAACATGTAAAATGTAATTCCTATTTGTCTTGGTTGTGATGATTTCTATGCACAGGAGTTTGTTCCTAATGTTTAGGGTTTTGTTAAGGACTAGTTGGTTGAGAGATTCTCTCCAACTAGTTAGCTTTCTAAATTGGTTTGTGGTTGCAATATTCACTCAACCAAGAGATTGTATGTCCAATATGAATTAGCTATCGTGTGATCTAGTTTATTGTATTTATATTATATTATTATTTTTTGTAAATCTATAATTTTGTGTGTCTTATAAAAATTGAACTTCTTTTAAATATTTTAAGTATCAAAATTTTAAATTATTAAATGTTCTCAATTTTTTTAAGAAAACTGAAACATATTTAATTGTTCTGTTACTAAATTTGCAAAAAATAAAAATAACAAAAAAGTTAATTTAATATAATAAATGTTTTTCTTAATAAACATTTTATTGATAAATTAGAGGTCAAAGTACATAAAAGTTCCTTTCTTACCGTTGAAGCTAAATTAATTGTGAAAGAAAAATTCTTTCTAACCAAAATAAATCATATAACAGAAAATACAAGTTGGAAAGATATATCTAACTAAGTTGGCTTAGAAAGCCAAGTGCATTTGAAAACAACATAATAAATATTAATTTTATATTTTTATTTGATGTTTTATGAGATTATTTTCTAATTTTTTTAACTATTTAGAAATTATTATTAATTTCTTTATATTATATTCACATATTAATTTTATAGTAATCTAATTTAATTAATAGAAAATCATAATTTCAATTTGATAATTTGTTACAAATTCTCTATTTATGTGATCACATAGTTTTATGTAGGTAGTAGAATCATAAAATATTGGATTTGTTTCCTAGAAATTATACAATTGATAGTACAAAATGTTTTTGTGGCCACACTTTGTTTCCACTTTAAATGTTAATATTCATGTTAGCGGAGTTTTGTTGACATGTTCTTGAATTTGTCACAGCCTTATATATCTTTGTAAGTGACATTTCCATTATATTAAGTATATTAAAGTCTATTACATTTATACTTTATATATTAAGTACATTTAGAGTTTAACAATTTCATTGTATGCACATTTTGCAATTTACAAAACATGTAATGATTAGGGAAAAATAGTCATTAATCTATTGAATTGTGATTTTTTTTTAGATATAAGCCTTAATATCTATATATAGGTAGTTCAATTATTTATAGAAGATTTTAGTCAGTCTTAAAACTTAATAATTCTAATTTTTTATATAAAAAGTTTCTTGTATTTTTACAAAAACGCACAGAGGGTATAGGGTCACGTTGGGCATGTGTTATATTATGTACATGGTTTTATAGTTCACCATAGTTATAAAAATGAATATTATTTTCAGGGATATCCTCATGTAATGCCTATATATGTCGGGCATGATATAGGGGTAACAAGCCAAGCTGGCACTTGATGGTTTGAGCTATGGATATGTTTTTTTTTGTTTGGCCATTTTTGGGTTCATTCTTGGTAATTTTTAGTTTGTGTTTTGACCGTGTCATTCTAATTATTATTAAGGAAATATGGTTATAATTTAATCCAATCTAACCTATCGGAGTTTAAGATGTTATGGATTGTTATATGTTGTATTGTTAATGATAAATTTTAATACAGTTAGAGTTAAAAGGTGTCACTATAAACATTTGTTGGTTTTCCTAGTCGTTAGGAGCTTGATAATACTTTTATACTTTTTAACTTTTCTTACAACAACTAACTAAATCTTCAATGAGCACCACAATATGTTATCATTGAATATAACATGCATAACAAAACATAAAAGTGACAATACTCATGAGCAGCATATAGCACATCAATTTAGGCATCATCAACCATATGAACACCAGATATTAGGTGAAACCATTTTAGAAATCACCATACACTTTGTCTCATTCTTCTTTTTATTATTAAAATATTCTTCTTACATCATTCACTGGCCACCACCACCATGTTAGCCCTATCTTGCACCACTGATTGATAGAATCCACCACTTCCACAACTATATAGGCCCCAACCTGCCAAAGACCTCTACCTCCAATAGTTTCTCAAGGCATTGCCTAAAAGAAGCCACCACACATTGAGCAAGCCACCACTCGTGTGCAAGCAATCACTTTCCATGGACGGCCCTAAGTTTCAAACCTTTGTGGACCATTGTTCATATATTTTCAAACTGGCCCAAGAATATATATTTAATTAATTGTATGTCTCATGTCATCAATATTCGCAATGGATACACAAATTCTCTCTTCTTAAATTGAATACAAATCTCTTTGCAACATATCAAACCACTCTACGCATTAGCTCAAATTAACAAATAATCACGCTATTAAACCCCAATAACAACATACATATAAAGAATCTGACCAGCATCATACTCACACTCAGTTATTCATATCACCAATGACAATACAAAATACATGGACTCACTGCAACATAGAAACTAAGTGATATCCTAAGAGAAGCATACACACAACCATGATAATAACAACAATGCAAACCATTCTTTGCTCACACAATACATGGAAGCCATGGCATATGTAATAAAGTATATCAACAAAACATGATATATGAGTATCTTCAGCAAGAATTTGTCTTGCAATCTTTTACTTTCCACTCTCCGCTTCTCTACAACCTACAACACAAACTTGTCAACAATCTAATCTCGCACCCAATGTGCCCAAAAAAATAATTTGTTCTCCAGATCAGTAGCAATATAATACTAGTAGATACATACAAATTTTAATCAGTTAATCTCTTAAATCGCTCTCGACATCTCTGAACTATTGCTTCAGATCTTATATATTATCAAACATATCTACACTCTACATTAGTGTACCTCACATTCTCTCTCAATGGAAACCTTGTCTTTGCACATTCTGGCATTTTATAATTGATGAAGGACTATGAAATAATCATCATCCATTACACTCCTCATATTATGCTAAAACGAAAAATTAATCATGACCAATTTAATTCGATTCCATCCCCACCAAAAACCTTAGGCAAATACTCTAGGTAAATCCTGTGGTATTTTTTTGTGCGCATACAAGTCAAAAAAATTTCACCTACAACTAGTGTCGTGGGGATATAAAGGAAATGTAGGGAATATTTTCATGGTGATACAAAGGCAAGCCTACCCAATTTATCCAAGTGTGGCGAGGATGAAGAAGAAAGATTGAGTAGATGATGTCAACATTAGATTCTTCACTGAGATTCACAATTCTTGCTTCAAGCCACTTGCAAACACCAAGCTAAAGACCCTTAACACTGGAACACATTAGCATCCATATGACCATCATGCACAAGAACAACTCCTATTGACATCAATGCCCAACTCGAGCTAACTCATTGTTGACTTTCATGCTAGCAACTATTGCCAACGCTAGTATAGGCTATTCCTTAGAAGCATAGAAAATTTTAGGGGCAAATGTTCGCCCTTTGGCGAAATTAAGGGGTTTTAAATTTTTAGTGGGCGAATATTTTGTATCATAGTACATTTTTACAAATCACCTCAAATAGCCCACCTTATTTTAAGGGAGAGGGTAAAAAAGGTAAATTTAGCCCTTGAAATTAGGAGTTACAACCTTCCATTCGCCCATTTTCAAGAATAGGTTTTATTTAAGTGAATCC
>APFE030295950.1:52583-62737 GCA_000404065.3 Pinus taeda
AGCCAATGCATCAGTTACAGCATTAAGTCTTCTTGGAATGTGATGATAAGTAATATAATCAAAATCTTTTTCCAATAAATTAACACGTAAATACAACCTTAATATGCGATGGTCTCTGACGGAATATTGTCCATTGAGTTGGTGAACCACAAGTTGTGAATCCAAATTTACAACCAATGAGCGGATTCCGAGGTTAATCGCCTCGGCTAATAATCCAATTACAGCACTATCTTCAGCTACATTGTTCGTTGTGCAACCTAGACATACACCTTGAATATCTACCAACTCACCATGAGGATCGTAGATCACCCATGCCGCAGACGACAGATTGCGAGTGCTGCGGGAAGCACCATCAGCGAAACCAACGTAAGGTGATCCAGACATCTATTCAGAAGCAAAAGACACAATAAGCAGCAATCACGCCGGCTCACTAAGACAAAAATCAAAATAAACGCGCACACACACAAAACACACTGCAAAAAGGCATATGCATGTAAAAAATAAATGAGAGAGTGCCTGGACTCAGGCGTAGTATTTCTTAAGATATAGCCCATTACGGGGCCGGTCCAGGGGATTGCCTTCATAATCGATCAACTCGTAGGCACCTTTTTGTAGAACTCTTTTTACGATGTAGGGCCCATGCCACATTGGCTCGACTTTTCCTGCTCCTAGCTTATCACTATCCTAATCGTAGAGCAGAACCAAGTCACCTTCGACGAAAGAGCAAGGATTGGCTGAGTTATCGAAGTGAGTTTTCACTCGCTTCTTCTGAGCTTCGATAGCAAGGGAGGCTAGACGACGTGTCTCATCTAGTCGTTCTAGGTAAAGAAGCCGCTCTTCTGCAGGAGTAGTCTCGGGAAGTAACTCGATGGCTAATTTGAGTGAAGGAATCTCACACTCAATTGGAAGGGTTGCCTCCAGCCCATACACTAGCTGAAAAGGGGTGAAGCCGGTGGCGTCCTTCACGGAGGTCCGGTAGGCCCAACAATGCAGAAAACAACATCAAATGCCAATTAGACTTGTGCATGCCAACAGTTCTCTGAAGCATCGTGACCAAGACTTTGTTCACGGCTTCAACCTGACCGTTGGCCTGGGGATAATATGGAGATGAACTATCATGCCTAAGTCCAAGTTGGGTTGTCAACTCGACCATCATATGATTACGGAAATGTTTTCCGTGATCAGTGACAATGGCTTGTGGAACTCCAAACAAAGAGATAACATGGTTGAAAAGGAACTGCGCTGCCGTGTGACCATCTTCGGACAATGTGGGCATCGCCTCGGCCCATTTTGTAAAGTAATCGACAGCAATGATGATGTAACCATGGCCCCCGGCCGAGCGAGGGTTACATGTCACATAATCGATGCTCCACTTAGCAAAGGGGCCAACGGTCACTATGGGGTGCAGAGGGGCAGCAGGAGCACGCATCTTCCGCTGGTATATCTGGAATTCATGACATGAACGGACGGCAAGAATGCAGTCCTTGAAGATGGAAGGCCAGAACTAGCCAGCACGAAGGATCTTTTGTGCAGTAGCGTATCCAGACATGTGACCACCACAAGCACCGGAGTGGCAGTCATTTAGAACTCTTTCAGCTTCTTCGAAGGTGAGACACCGATGAAGAACCGAATCAACCCCAAGACGGTATAGGGTGTCGCCAACGATGCGATATGGCTGAGCTTGGTGACGAATCCACCGACGAGCATCTTTTGAAGTCTCGGGGTGGAAGGAGGACGTCTGTAAATAGACGATTATGTCCCCATACCATGGATCGAGGGTGCTGATCAGGAAAAGAGTTTCATCTGGAATCGATTCCTCTATCAACGAGGAGATAGCGGCGAATGGCAAGAAGCATAGCAATTCAGCAAAAACAATTGATTTCCTGGACTTGGCTGCAGTAAATTCCAAGTCGAACTCTTGGAGGATCATGATCCACTTTGAGTACTTGCCCCCCAGCAATTGTCGTGAAAGAATTAATGTCATGGGGTTACAATCTGAAATCACCGTAGTAGTATGGAACAAAATGTAGTGGCAGAATCGTTGGACAGCGCAAACTGCGGCGAGAGCCAACTTCTCGACATATGCGTATCGAGTTTCCGTGTCTAATAAGTTGCGACTAAGATAATATATGACATGATCGATGCCATGATCGTCGTCCTGAACCAAAACCATGCCGATAGTGGTATCAACAGTAGCGAAATAGAGCGTATAGTCACGATGGTAATTCGGAGGCTGCAACAAAGGGGCGGAAACCAGGAGAATTTTAAGATGAGCAAACGACTCCTAAGCTATGGCATCCCATTGGAATGGGGTGTCACGCTTCAGTAACCGGGTAAAACCCTTTGCCACTTCAGCATAGTTTGGTATAAACTGTCTTAGAAAATTTGCTTTTCCCTGCAAACTTTGTAATTGCCGCAAAGTTGCAGGGGGAGGAAGATTCACAATTGCCTCGACTTTCAGAGGATCTAGACGGATGCCCTCTCGGGAGACGATAAACCCGAGTAGTCGACCTGATTCCATGCAGAAGACGCATTTGTGTGGATTTAAACGAATATTATAGTGTCTGCAACGGAGAAATATTTCACGAAGGTGCGATGGATGGTTTGCGCGTTTAGCTGAATGAGCAGGAAGATCATCCAGATATGGCTGTACGATGTGTCTGATATCATGGAAAGCATACGACATCGCACGCTGAAAAGTAGCACCGACATTTTTGAGGCCGAAGGGGAGCTTTTTATAAGCAAAGGTGCCCCAGGGACAGATGAAGGTCGTCTTATGTTGATCTGCTGGAGCAATGTTGATCTGGTTGTAACCAGAAAAGTCGTCCATGAACGAATAAATCTCACTACCCGCACACTCATCAATAAGTTGATCAATAAATGGAGTGGGGTAGTTTTCTTTTGGACAAGCTCTATTGATATCACGGTAGTCAACGCAGACACGAATGGTGCCCTGTTTTTTATCGACAGGGACAATATTTGAGACCCATTCTTTCAGTGGGACAGGATAGATAAATCCTGCCTTAAGAAGCTTTTCAACCTCTGCTTTGATGGCTGCCGTCTTGCGGGGGTGCACGGGACGCAAACGTTGGCGAACAGGTTTGGCCCCAGGATACGTTGGTATCTCGTGCACAACTATAGACGGATCAATACCGGGCATTTCTTCATATGACCATGCAAAGACATCGCGAAATTCGCGAAAGAGAGCAATGTAAACCTGAATCTCCTCGGGAGTGCAGGTCACTCCATTGTAAATATTCTCGACGATCTCTGGTTTGACAGAGATGTCGATCAGTTGAGTCTGCGTGATGTTCCCTAAATTTCCTTCCGACGTTGTATGATAGATTTGAATGGGCATCTGAAGGGGTTGAGAAGGGAGACATGAGGCAAACCGCACAAGACACAGTAAAGTTTCCTGGGAGGTAGGGAGAAAGGAAGAACGGTGGTGAAGAGGGAACCACGGTCATTCATCCAGAGACATCATCTCTATAATAGCCTCATCGGAAGGAAATGTTTCCTTCAAAGGATCCGAAGAGGTGTATTCTCCTACCCAAGGGGGAAAATCATCTGAGTCGAGTGCCCCACTCAAGACGGTGGGTTCATCATGAGAAGCCGATGCAGCGACAATTTCAATGTAGTTGAGCTCGGCTGGGTTCAGCGGCATCTCCTCGCCCCAAGGTTCTATCTGGTCGATGGATGGAAGGATCCAAGGATCGGAACGAACCGAGATCATCGAGATCGAGGCGAAGTTGGGAGGTGGGAGGGAAAAAACACCCATAAGGGCGGGTTCTTTAAAGAGCCCGGCTCCCACATTTTCATAAGGAACTGAAGTATGCTCAACGAAGGGTACATTTCCCTCAGAAGAGGAAGCGAAAAATGAGAGTTGATCAACCGTGACAATTTTCCCTTGATGGGGAAAGCGAATGACACGGAAGAGAGACAAAGCTACAACACGCATAGCGTACCTCCAGCTTCAGCCCAGAAGAAGATTATATGTAAGACTTGCATCTACAACTTCAACTTCAACTTCTACGGTCTTCCCTTCTAAGGTAATCGGTAGCCGTTGAAGGATACCATACGGACGAGACTCTCTCCCGTCGAATGCTTCCAGGGTCGTCGGGGACTAACTCAATGTGGGAGACCCGATGGCTTTCCAACATGCAACGGACATGATGCAGGTCGAGGCGCCCTCATCAATGACTGTACGATGGATCATTTTAGAATTGATGACGACTTGTATAAGGAAAGCTATCTGATGAGGCAGTCGCAGCACATGACTCTCGAGATCGAAAGTGCTTAAATCCGAGTCCGTTGGGTTTATGCCACCGATCGCCGATAGCAGGGACTTCCTCTGGGGGGGGCATCTCTGAAGGACCTCTAATGCAGAGATGGCAGATGGAGCCTGCGCTAAATCCTCCACGATGCTGTAGTGCTGGGCAGCACGAGCATTCGGGTTATAGGAAGACCTCCTGAGTAACCCTTTGGGAGGGGGTCGAATTGTCGTCTCGGTACTCGGTCTCTTGATATGGAGAGGACCAGATCTGGACGGAGGAGCACTGGAAGGGACCTCTGGCTCCTTCCCTGCGGACGACGGATAATCCTTAGCTCGAGTTGAAACATCAATAGGAATAGTTCCAGCCATGAAGACCTGGGAACCGAAAGGAGAGGACGAAGAAGGATCAGCTACCATCTGGGTCTGCTGAGAGGGGAAGGGTTCTTTCAAAACAACAGGGATTCCTTGAGCACCTTTCAACAACCGACTAACTTCGGCCCACCTAGGGCAGTCCTTAGTATAGTGGTCTTCCTCGCAAATGAGGCACGGATACTTAGGCTTGTGCTTAGCACCTTCCTCACCAGGAGGTTTAGATGATTCCTGCTTGGGTTGATCGGGTTTATTCTTCCCCTTCCCCTTTTCCTTTTTCTTACCTTTCGAGGCTTTGCCTGTCGTAGAAGACTGAACGGCATTCACCTCGGAAGTATTACCGGAAATGACAATGCCCTGGGAAGGGTTCTCGTTGGGTGAACTAGACTTCTGCTTCCCAGAGTTGGATGACTTCTTAGAGGCCTGGCCTACAGAGCCGATGACTCCATCAACAGATGGCTTGGGCAGAGCCTTGGATGTGTCGGGCCTAGGAGCGTCTGGCAAATAATCATACAAAGTACCAGACTGAGAATAGACTAAGTCTAGGTACTGAGCGCGCGCGATCGCTTGCTCTTCAGTTACACATGCCCCCTTGGTGATGTCCCTCACAATCTGGGGGACAAAGGAGGTAGTAAACCAGTCGGTGAGGATGAAATCAGGTATCCAGAACTTGATTAACCTGCGACGCCTTCTCCATTCATGGATATGATCGGAGATATGTGTAGCAGTGTCCTGCTTAAGAGACGTAAGGAGATGAGTCGCCGTCTCATACCGAATGGGTAACTGAAAGTGATTTAAAAATGCCATAGCCAGTGAATTGAAATCATGGAATGATGCACGAGGACAATTCGATATACCATTTTGCTGCCGAACCAGTGAGGGTCCTTTGGAAGAGGTGAAGTCGGATCGAATCATCGAGCCATGAATTCGACGAACACCATAAGTGATACGTCATGACATGAGCCTGAGGGTCCTCTCCGGCCTTCCCATCAAATTTGGGACAGTCACTTGGAATTTTAGTTGGAACTAGTGGACACTGTGGATCATGTAGAATGGGATCATTCGTCAACTTTGACACATCGGGTAGTTCCAACGTGGCTAGAAATGGTAATTGTTGATTAAACGACATTTGCAGTGGGTATGAGGTGGAACTAGAATTCCACCCAGCTCGAGGTTGCCCCCATTGTCCTTGTCCCGATGGACCAGGTCCGTAAGGGCCTTGTCCATAAGGATTTTGTCCATAGGGGTTGTTCCCGAAACTAGGTTGCTAATTTTGCCCCCTAGCAACCCATTGGTTACCATATTGACTAGCAGGTTGTTGATAATTCGGTTGAGGATTACCCTACGGATGTTGGTAATTCTGATAAGGTATGTAAGGATTCTGTCCCTGGGGTTGCTGGTATCCGTACTGAGCCTGTGAACCAGGCGGCATTTGATGGGATTGATATCCACCAGAATGTTGGGGTTGGGATTGGTACCCACCCGAATAGGGAGGCTGGGCCTGATACCCGCCAGAGTACGGAGGCTGGGATTGATACCCACCTGAGTACGGAGGTTGGGATTGATACCCGCCCGAGTAAGGAGGTTGGGATTGGTACCCACCTGAATACGGAGGCCGGGATTGGTAACCACCTTGATATGGATGCTGGGATTGGAGCCCACCTGAAAGAGGAGGTCGGGATTGGTACCTGCCTGCATTCTGAGCCATCTGGCTAGAGGGTTGCCCTGGTTGGATTGGGGGCGGCCTTACTCGCCCAAAAGGTCGAGCTTGCTGGGTGAGGGGTGGCCCTTGCACAACCGAGGTTTGTCCCTGGTGACCAGAGGGTTGCTGAGTGGTAGGCCGACCTTGCTGTACGTAAGGCGGGCCCCCTTTCCCAGAAGGGTTTCCTTGCTGGTTTACGGGTCGACCTTGTTGCCCATGGGGTTGTCCCGGGTTCCTGTAAGGTTGCGCCTTGTTGGGTACCTAGTTGACCTTGTTGGGCATTGGGTTGTCCCGGGTTCCCTGAAGGTTTCCCAAGATATGTAAACACCGGACCACTACAGACCAAAGGTTGTCCTTGACGAGGTTGTCCTTGTGGGCCTCCTTGCTGACCAGGGTAGTTTTGACCTGTATACTGCTGCCCATAATTAGGCTGCACGTAAGGCTGCTGACCCTGGTAAGGTGGTCCTTGCTGTCCTTGTCCTGGATAGTACTCGCTGCCACCATATCCGGTGGTGCCCCAATCCACGTTCAATGGAACGGAAATTTCATCATAAGGAATTTGAGGCAAGGAGGTGTACAAATAATGGTTCTCGGCATCATAGTACGGGCCTTGACCATCCAGGTTCTGGACATTACGCAAGTATTCAAAATATGCCTCTTCCTCTGTCATGTACTCAGAAGCAGGAGGAGCACCACTTGCAGGGTGCACAAGTCTAGAAGAAGGAGACGGTTCACCACTCTGCGTTGGACCTTGAGATGGGCCCGCAGTAGAAGTGACAGCGGATGAAGCTGTGACCGCACTAACAACCGGAGTTGAGGCTGCGACACAAACGGTCAGGTTGGTGGGGACTGCTGTGACAGCAGAATGAGGGGCTTGGGAAACAAACGGTCCTGTGGTAGGGACGACGTTGTGAACCCAAACGGAAGAGGAAAATGCCGAGTTCATAGCATCCCACAATGACCTGTCACGCCCTGGCACCGTTCACGCAGAAGACGTGACGGTGTAAGGTGTAGAGATAACAGGGGATGTTGCCGGAATGGGAGTATCTATACTCGACATAACGGCTGGGGCACTAGACACTGGAGAAGCGTCGCCCATATCGGATGAAGCCATTGAAGATGGAGCACCGACAGGAGTGGCAGGATAAGACTCGTCAGAGGGCTCCCAAATAGGGTTGTAAAAGAACTCGTAGAAATCGTCCTCTGGAGCTCGAGAATTCAATGGTTGTACGCTCAGAACAATGGAAAGAGCGTCACAGACCGGAGTTTCAGGGGCAACAAAAGATGGGGACCCTTCTTCACTTGGGATCGAAGACGGAGTTGATGGATCCGCCAGGATGACCCAACAAAGACCCTAAAGAAGCTAACGCTAAAACCTACTCAAACTAAACGCACACAAGATCTAACCGGGTAATATTATCGTGGCCAAATGAATTTTAAAACACAGGAACTGAACTTGACCTTTTCATGTTTCGAGAGTCGAGAAAAGGACGAAAAGATGACTCTATCTACTTCGAATATTTAATGAGCACGAAGTGACAAGACGCTCACTTACACATTTTCTTTTAGAGAGTCGGAAAAGGATCAAAAGTGACTGCTCTGGAAATTCTAGGCAAAAAGGTTTACCAAGCAACCCGTAAAACTGCTATATACACCTTGGCAATCATATGAGAACCAAGGACATTACGTACTGCAGTCAATCTTCCCGAATGTTGTGTTCGGTGCGTTACGGTTCACAAGGCGGTAGACTCGACTTCCTATGGATAAAGGATGCAAGCCTAATGGAGTCTCCCCATATATACGCGACGGTACGTGGGAGCCCAACCCGTACTAGCACTTATCGTTTCACCGTGGAGGAATCACCCAACCACTCAATGGTAAGCTACTAGGTTTAAAGACGCCGGAACACGTCTCTAGCCTAGACCTCTAGATATTCATGTTAAGTTCCAATGTGTTTTTAGATAAATTTGGTTTATTTTAGGTTGATCTTTGAATTAGGTTTTAGTTTCAGGTCCTACCATATGATCTCTCAAAAAAACTAAATGCAACTATATGCCAAAGATCATCATTTTGTTCGATGAATTCTAACTGAAAAAGGTTAAGAGTCTTTCAAACAAACAAAACGAATTCAAGCAATCACGCAACCTAATGCAACTAATAGCAAGGAAACAAAACTTTTCTCTTGAAAGCACAAAGCAACGAAATGTTCTTTTCCTTTCAACTACTAATGCAAAAGACACTAGTTTGCTTTACTCTTCATTGACATAAAAATGCTTTTAAAATGAATTAGAGAGATAGCAACACTAAGTGAAAGAACTAAAATCACTCAATGCACACACAAGAAAATTCCCAAGTCACTAAAGAACGAGTTTCCCAAGTCACTAAAGAACGAGTTTCCCAAATCAAAGGAAAACAAGAACTTATGAGCTATGTAATCTAAGCTCAACAAGACACCAAGGAATTCAAAGGAGGAAAGCAAATCTCTTGGAACACAATAAAAAACTTTCAACAATCACCAACCAAATGTGAAAACAAAAGCAAAGTTGGCTGGTCAACCAAGAACACAAGATCCCGAACGGGAGGCTAGACACACACGGCCACTAGATGCCCTAGGGTTTGAGTGCGAAATCAATGGAGAAAAGCGAACACCCGAAGGATGAGAGTCCAAAACCAGAAAAACGACGATTCGACACACTTCAGTAATCGCAAAAGTCAAGATGAAACGCAAACCAAGCAACGAAAGCAAAAAGGAAGGCTTTGCAAAAATTGACAACAAGCGATAAACGAACCCTCGCGGAACAAGGCCTCGCAAGCAAGCGAGTTACAGCTTAAACAAAATAAACAAGTCACAAGCCAAGTGGAAAAAGCAGGGGACAGCCAAACCAAGAGGTTTAGGGAGTCAATTTGGACAAAAAATAGTTTTACAGGATCAGCGCGGGTGACCCCTCAGCAACAAAGCGATGACAAAGAAATGCCTGTGGCAACTTTGCACTGTCAGCGCGGAAGCACACGGAAAAGGGTGCTGGCCCGAAAACAGGGTCAACGCGACTGTTTAATGTATAAACGCGATGACAGGGAAGACAAAGAAGACACTGTGCGATGTCAGCGCACCTGTTATGAAATAAAACGCGCTGAGGCTAAAAAACAAATAAAAAACGAACCAAAAATCCCCAAACCAAGGCAACAGGCTTTCAAGGAAATTCAAGCAGTTTCCAGGATGAACCAGGAGACAAATCAACAACAAATCAATCCCCAAACTTCGACAAGGAAGAAATAACCAAATCAAAAACAAGGGTGAACTGCAAAGAGACAAGCAAGATCCCGAGTGGAGTCGCCAAATTGTTGGAGAGGTAAATCCCCTCTACGGATAGAGGCGATCCCTACTAGCCCAAAGGGGGTCTAGCAACAATCAAACAATGCTACTCTGCAGGTTCCTAGTTGTAATTAACAAGTGGGTAAAGGAAACCTACTTGGATTCCAACGCTATGCTTGACAAAGAGATAGTCCTCTCGCTCCTTCGCTCCAGCCAATCATAGTCCTCCACTATCCTCGCAGACGGACACCTGCACAAGCAAAGAGAGAACAAACACAAGCGTAAAATCTACTAACAACAAGTATGTATCAGTCAGGAAAGATACAATTCACATTAATCATTCATAAGACAAATGGAAATGGAACCATAACAATAGTCATCTATCTTTATTAATAAGAAAATAGAGTAAGGTACAACCAAAGTCCTGACGCTGAGTCCTTCTCTAGAGGGTCCAGCCAGCATGTCTTCCAAGAATTCACCTTTGAAGTAGATCTCCC
>APFE030295972.1:10268-33556 GCA_000404065.3 Pinus taeda
CCCCCCCCCCCCCAACACACGCTTATTGACCAGGTATTTTAAGGCAGAATGATCTGTGTACATCTTGAAATGTCTGTCCGATAGATAGTGCCTAAACTTTTGGATCATGTACACCATATCCAATCCTTCGCACTCTGTCATTGAGTAATTCTTCTTAGCCTTTGATAATTTCCTTCTCACAAAGGCTATAGGGTGATCCAACTCTCCTTCACTGTCTTGTGTAAGCAATGCTCCCAACACAATACACGAGGCATCAATGTCCACATGGAATTCCTTCTTCCAATCTAGGAAGACCAATATCGGCGCGATGACCATGTTTTCCTTTAATACATTGAGACTGCACTGACATTCTTCACCCCAACAAAATGCAGCATCCTTCTTCAATAACTTCTTCATAGGCGCAGTAATTTGAGCATAACCCTTAATGAATTTTCAATAATATCCAGTATGGCCCAGCGTTGCGTGCAGCTATTTGACACTCCTCAGGGCCTCCAAATTGATGATTACCATGATCTTGGTAGCGTCCACCATTAGTACTTGCTTGCACACCACATGACCCAGCAGAATCTCGAAGGGGACGTAGAATAAACACTTCTTTAGGTTCAGCATGATCTGATATCTTCGACAGGTATCCAACATTAAGCATAGATTGGCTACATGGTGCTTTACTAACCCAAACATTGTCTACTCATCAAAGTACACCTCCAAGAACTTGTGAATAAACTCCTTGAACACTGCAATGACTACATAAGGGAATATTGACAGCACATTCATGAGTCCAAATGGCATCATAGTCTCCTAGAAACAACACTATTCCATCATGAAGGTTGTTTTACTCATGTCTTCTGGTGTGATCTTAATCTGATGGTATCCAGAGAACCCATCAATGAATGAGTAAGCCTCCTACCCTTCAACATTATCCAGTACCTCATATGTAAACGATGTCAGAAAAGGATCATGGATGCAGGCATCGTTAAGCTTTCTTAGATCTACGCAAATCCTTATTTCTCCCTTATGTTTCTTTTCTTGAACCACCATCGGGCTAACCCAATCAGATTCTTCAACTGGTTTGATGATGTCTGCTTCTAGCATGTTATCCAACTCTAAGTGAAACGTTTCCTTATATTTGGGGTTAAGGTGATACGGTCTTTACTTAATAGGCTTTGTGTCCAGTTTAAAAGTAATTTTCATCACACCCAAGTCACCTATGATGCCTTTTAAGTCTGAAAATTTTTGTAGGAAAAAGATCCTAGTACTCGTGGAGTAACTCAACAACTTCATCCACTGTGGCATCATGACAGTAATCTCCAATGTTCACAAATTTTGGTTCTACTTCAGTACGAATATTCACTTGCTTGGTTTTCAATGACGCAGTGATGTACAGATTTTCTATCTATGGACCTTCAACCTCACGGTGGCCTTCAGCGTCTGGGATATTAATATTTCTTGGATCTTTATGCTCCTCCTCAGCAGTCACGTTATAGCATTATAGTGCATGGCGTCGCTGGATGCTCCAATCTAGTTGAACCAACTCCAAAGGATCCTATGGAATTCTAAAGATCGCCGCCTTAACCTCCTACAGAGCTTCATTAATGCTATCAAACCCATCTTCAAAACTAAAGGTCATTAGGAATGCTTCCCCTAATATATCCCACTCTGCAGTGTCATGGTGGAGCTCGGTTTCCAAGTACCAATTCATAGGGATTATATCCAAAGTATGATAGAATAAGTGCACCCACTCTGGCTGTGGCTCTATTCTGTAGACATTAGTCCCTTTCACCAAATGATCACATAGATCATTTCTCCCATCATATTTCTCACTTAATCATACCTTTGGATGACCAAATTGCAATCTCATCATTCCCCTATAATTGCACCATTCATCAAATATGTCTTTGTGTGTACCCCACCACCGTGCGGGCATAGTGCGCAATGCCAAATCCAGTGCTTGAAACATATGATCCTCAAGGACTTCTCTTTCAAATGAATCCAAAAATTTATCTACATCAGTTAAACCATTACAATAGGGTAAATTTCTTACTTCCAATGACACACAACGCAACGATTTAGTGATCATGTTACAGCGCAATGTAGATAATTCGTGCAATCGATTCTGCCAATGCTCCAATTCTTCATCTGAATCTGAGGTACAAGAGCTTTCACAATCCCATGCAATCCATCCACCAACTGTCAGATTAATCTAGTCTTGGTCTCATGCTATAATTTTGTAGATTTGATCCAAATCATCATCACTCTAGTCATGGACTGGTTCAGTATAGCGCAGTCCTTCTGTAGGGTCTAACGATACTACAACGCGGAGCAATTTCCTTTCAAAGGACATTGTCTACTTTTTTAAGTTGATGACCACATTGATATCAATAGCCCAATCATTTCCAAGGAGTGTGGGGTATGGATTGCTTTCATCAACAATTTATATCACTTCAAAATCATCCAACGTGCTTGCACCTTTGATATCTACTATTATTCCATGTAATTGTCCCATACGAATGATCTTCTGTTGGTTTTCCATTCTAACCTACATCGGAGACCACTACAGCGCATGCCTCCCCATTCTCTCCCATGTGTGTTTAGGCAAAAATTTCACATCAGATCCTAGATCCAAAATAGGTTGGTCCATCTCATAGTCTCTTATATGTGCAGTGATCCTCATCTCATGCCCAATTCTTGCCTTATGTATTCCGATCTTTCTGACTACGCGGTGTCCATCAGGTGTATTTTCCTTACCAACACACTTGTTTATAAAATCCTATAGCCACTTCAAGTCCTTGATATCACACAACATTTTCATGCAAATCTCCAAGAATGTGGTAAGTACAGATGGATCAACCTCTGTATGTGCACTGCTCTCTGGTAGTTTGTCCTAACTTCCTGAGGTAGATGCCTCAGCGAAGCTTTTATTCACTTCCATAAATGTCTCTTTCACACATTCTAGATCGAAGCTGACTTCTTTTTCTAGGGCCTTGTGGACCCATCCATTCTCCTCAGGCTATTTTCCCCTCTTGTCCCCAGTTGCTACTCCCCTCACAACACTATATTCACATTTGGATCCTCCTCATGCGGCTCAACCCTAATCATCTGTAAGTTCTATGTATGGTGTTGAGGTTGTGCCTTCTTATCCTACATCTTGGCTATAATCATAGGGAATTATTCTATCGTATGGTCAAATTGAGTGCAGTATTGGCATGACGAGCACGTATGATTCTGACACTCCAATGCATAGTGCCCTAACATCCTAAAATTATAGAAAATAACCTGTCCATGACCTCTACTAGGTCCTCCTCCTCCTCAGCCTCATCTGCACCCCTAATATCCTCCAAGTGCTCCCCTAGTGCCCTGATCTAGAGGCCGAGTTTCTACTTACATTCAATAGGTAGGCATTCCTTCCATCATCAATTCCTAGCTATAACAGTGGCGCTCATCATGGCCCGCTGATTTGTAGAAATTGTTGAATAATTATAGTGGTGTTTACACAAACGTTTGCAGCAAATGACAACTATTTGTTACATCTTTTATGGCCACCTGACAGATAGCGCACCATAGTGTGAGTTCCATACTTGGTCTTGTTGGAGCTTCTTGCTTCAGGGGCATTGGTCCCCCCCCATGATATAATATATGAAGACATGGCAGTGATCTTTATCATCCCCCTGGCTCTTACACTTGAGGTACCAGACTTCCTCGTGCACCTCTGGCCTAGCCTCTTTTTCTTTTCTCAAGCCTTGTAATTCCAAGAAAAGGTTCTACAACTTCGAGTGAATTTGTTGAACTCCCAAAGACGTGTCCTCAATAAGCATTTCATGCAATATCATTGTGATTTCTAGGGCTTCTTTCGAAGTCCCTACATTTTGTTTTGATAAAGCAATCCTCAGGTGGGGTAAGAGAAAGGCTATAAACCACTCACGATGTTAACTATCTGTGAGGTGCATATTAGCTTCGCAGCTCACACACTTTAGTCTTTGATCTAACTTCTAGACTATTTCACCATCCCTCATCGTGGTTTCCTTGAATCCAAATACTGATTGTCAGTCAAACTTAGGCTTACTGAATTATTTATTCAAAGCATCCTTAGTGCCTGCTAACGATGGTAAGGGATTATTAGTGTAGTACTTGACGTACCATGTTAGCGCGTGATCCTACAGAGCGGTAACCAATTGTTCCTTCTTCATATACCCTTGAAAATTGGTAACTTCATTGTATTTTACATATTGAATTATGATGGTGGTGGTGGCGGTGTGGGAAAAGTTGTAGGCTGTGGAGGTGAAGGTGGAGGTGGAGTGGATGGATGATGAGTTCACAAAAAACCCTACCTTATCAATTATACAAAACTCCATGGTGAAGCCTATACCATTCCCTCGTCATCCCTCGAACGAGGCCCAATCAACAGGCTATATTAAAGACTTGTTTTCCCTCGATGTCAGAAAAGATTTCCACTTCACGTAGCTCAGAATATCAAGGAAATGGCATAACCCATTTGTTACACAACAACATCTTAATCCAGGTATTCAAATATCTTATATACTTACCTTTTGGTCCTTTGAAGAAGTGTCACTTTGCTTTGTTGTAGCTACCTGAGGTATCAACCACGAATTCTATCACAAATCCTCCTATGACTCGATCAAGCTAGTGGTCAATAGCACGCATGATTTTATCTTCAGAAGCTTCCATCCTCTACACTAATTTTGGATTCCACACTATTGGACCATCGAGCCTCCACCTTCCTTGGCCATATGCCAATTTAGATATCCACTCGTATAACTCGATCATGAAAGTGCAAAAGAAAATTTCATGTATTTCTATGTACGAGTATCTTTCCAACCACTATTCTTTTGATAGGTGCAGATTCCTATTTTCTTGGACAACAAATTCGTGGATCTTTCTATCCAACCACTTCTCAATTTTCCTTTTGGTCAGATTCTAATGATGCGACATCACACATCTCTTTATTGAGAAATCGGTCTCGACAATGGAATCATTTTTTGGCTTAGAGGGTCTTGACCTAGGCTCAGAGTTAGTTGTGCTAAACAAAACCCTACACTAATGGCCCTTTTGGCATCAGCCTGTGTAGCATAGACTAAAGTCTCACCTGAAGCAGTATGGGGGGATGCTACAACCAAGTTTCCACATCCAGATATTAGTGTGATGTCCTTTTATGTTTTAGATCTACCTTCATGTATCTCTAAGCGCTTAAGGCTTGGTGCTATAGTTTCCTTCAAATGGGCTCTAGACCTCTACGAAGGTCTACGATCGGCTTCTGCAGACCTTTAACAAATAGGTTATCTAATTACGTGCATCATAGACTAGCCTCATATCAAAATCCACATAGATTGGCTTAAGTGCTTAATAAACTTAACAGAAAGTATTATAACCTTCACATAAATACTTAACATGTATTACATTCAATTAATAAGACTTATATAGTAGATTCGTGCATAAATACATCATTATTTCATAAATACATTATCTCATCCCAACATATATCGCAAACATAAACAACAGAAGGAAAAAGATAAAACATATGAATTTCTCCAACAGTCTTCTTTATTGATCTTCAGTATAAGGTTACAGACTCAAAACTTGCTTGTGCACTCAGCTGCAAGGGTCTGCACACTCAGCTGCGGACACTCTCTAGGCCTCTACGCACTCAGTTGTAGAGCCTTTTCCTCCTCTAAGACTTACTTCTCTGTGCTAACTATCTAAGACTCCATTCATTTTACCCATATACAAAAGCATAGATCTACCTTAGACTCTCTAAGACACACCTATTTATACAATCCCATCATCCATGGACCATAGGTAGATCTCAAAAACTGACTCAACTTTACATAAGTGAGGGTAAAAACCCTTTTTGACTCCTAACTAACTACGCACTCTACATCCACAATTCAGGGAGACTTTACATCTTTTTATCAAACTTTACATAAAACTTGGGTTTTTAACCCAAAACTGACCCACTGGACTACATGCCAACAAGAAGAGATATTGCATGTCTAAGGAGCTAGGAAAAGTTTTTTAGGATATTTACATAGAAAGCATTAGCTCGTATCATGGAGCCACAAGCAGGAAAGTTCACAGGAGAGAATTTACCCATGTCCCTAACACACTTAATATCACCAAGAAAGGTGCCTGTAGAACCACAACTACAACCACAAGCATAGACACAACCACAATCACAGCCATAGAAGATGAAGGATAAGAGATCAGCAAAGGTCTTTGTGGAAACATTAAGAACATCATCATGAAAGAAGATACAGAAGGAAGTGTAGACGAACAACACAGAGGATAAATGAAAAAATCCTATGCATAAAGGAAATAAATAGGTGTAGCAGGAGGGACCTTAGCATGTCCACGACAGTGAGGAAGAAGCCAAATTTCAATGAAATGAGACAAAGGATGTGGATATGCCCTTTTTTCTTTGAGTGTACATGCCACTGGAAAATTTGGGTGCAAGGCTGGTTAGGGAACCAAAGGAAGGGAAGTTTGCTACCTATACGCCACTATTGTCAAAAGAGGTTCCCTTTGAAGGATAAATGTTGGGGCAGACTCCCCAGATCGAAATGGAAGAATGGGTTTTAAATGACAGAAGAAAATACCTAAAGTTTGAGCCTAGTAGGTACCTGAAGAAAGTCTACTACACAGAGAGTGGAGTTACAAGATTGGAACCACAACAATGGATTGTGGGAGTGTAGAGAGATGGGTTTTTGAACATATTGAATGTGTTGCACATTGGTCGAAAACCATTCAGCATAATCTGTGTTTCGTAGCTCCTCAAATTGGTACATAATGGCTGCATTTGTCTAGGGGTGGGGATCTTGATTGATGAGATGCTCATCCGCAGAATAACAACACTGCCATGTCAAGGGTGGGACCCCATAGATGAATTTGTGGGTAAAAACAAAGACAAGGAGATGGCCCAGATGATGAAGGAAAAGTTCATATTAGTGAAGAAATGCCATGGATATGAGATAAAATTTATCGAGGATCAGGGTGTGAACTTCACTACACATATCTTAGTGGGGAAGATCATGAGGAAGTGCAGAGCCAATGAGGTGCTTGCAGCAATAGTGTCATTGGCTGAGTAGTGCGAGAAAGGAGTCTAGTTCACTTGGGCTTCTTATCTATGTAAATATTTATTGATGGATTGCAAGGAGGCATAGGAAGAAGGCAAGACCTTCCACTATTCCTAGCTACTAATTCTTATTGTACTTGTTGCATGGAAGGAGCCATAGGATTCTCAATTTCTAATTGTTGAGGTAGGTGTATGTGATGCAATGAGGTATTCCTTGCTCTAGTTTAAAAAGGAGGCAATGCGTGCCATAAAAAACAAGATCTTCTTTGTAGTGATGGAGATGGATCTGCATATGGTGTCGAATCAATATCCCAGACTATCATCGGGCTTGTACAAACACTATTGTCATATCTCAGAGTTCAAGGTAGAATTTCATAGGGCATATGTGAAAGAAATGAAGGAACCAATAGAGACATGGCATCCTTTACCATACCTGGTAACAAAACATGATCTCCTCGTGGTAGTGTAGGAATGGCCAGAAGAATGGATGACTCCACCCAGCAAAGCAGTTGGAGTAGTTGAAACAGAAAAGGGTAAATCATAGGGTGTGGATAGAAGTAGAAAAGATGTCGATGAAGAAACAGACGACACAAGGTGAGGACAAGAACAAAAATAACACCTCATTGATGCAAGGGTATCAAAATCTTTGTGGTGACAATGTGGCCAAGAAAGAAGTAGAAGGTTGATAAGGGTATGGGAGCAGTGTCGCTCATCCTCATTGATGGGGGCATCGATGAGATAACAAAGAAGATATATGAGATCAACAATGAAACCTACAACAAGATTGATGATCACTACAAAGAGATATTTGTTTAGGTGTAGCAGGGCATCACGGAGTTGAAGGCATTTCCATAGGAAGTGAGGCAACCAAAGTAGGTAACCTAGTCATTGCAACTAGAACAAAGACTAGAAATAACTTTTGGAGTTAACATGTTACACATGCCAGTTGGGGCATTGAAGTTTGAAGCAAAAGCAGATGAAGAGTGAGCCAAATCATGGTGTAGTGTCCAGATGAGTGTCATTTCACTACCCATCTAGATGCTGCATGAATTTCACCAAGGTATCATCACATAATTACATGAACAAGAGAATTGTATGTCACTATTAAAATCAAAGGCAGAGTAAAAAAAACATCGATGAAGAAGGAACTAGAGAAATTGGCCAATGATAGGGAGGAAGAGAGGCAACTAAGAACAACTAGAGAAGGCCATTTCTAAGACTTGCAGCATAGTTCTCGATGTTCAAGTCCATGAGGATGAACCTCTAGCAAAAAAGGCTATGAGGCTTGCCCTCACGGTCAAGGACTTAAAGGATATTTTAGCTAAGTTGAAATTTGAATATGAAGTGTAGATATCAGAGTTGTGAATAAGGTTGCATCCAGTTATGCCACCATTGGCTCGAGAGCAGAGGCAAAGGTACCTTAGCACAACATTGAAAGGCATAACTAATACGGTGGTAGATTGTGGAAAACAAATTGATGATTCGATGAATATTTTGACATCACTACAGGAGGATACAAATGTCTTGAAGATTGAGGAGGAACTGCAAGCCAAGCAGAAAAGGCACGATGAGATCCTGGTAGCTGTGAAGACCATACCAGTATTGCAAAAGCTTACCAGCATTACTGAAGGGAAGAACCTCCAGGTGAAAATAAATGATCTACGGAGGAAATCGTAGATCTTGCAGGAAAGCCCTCAGTCGTGGCAGGAGGAATCCCTGCAACTTTCATAGGTAGTGGATGAGAGACTAAAGGAATTCAAGAGAATGGAAGCAGAGATACTGCAAAAGACTATTGTCCCTACTATAGAAGCTTTGTTGAAGAAGGCATGCCAGGAAGAAAAATTGGTGGAAGAAATGGTCCAACAGTATAATGGAGTGTACAATGGGATTGCAACAAAGATCAAGGGCACTGAAGCTGAGTGATTCGGGACGAGTCATGGGTGAGTGTTGGGGGCTTGTTGAGCATGACCCAACTTGGTCCAAGTTTTGGGAAAAATACCCCATATAAGGAGCAGATCATGTTGAACTTGCAAAGATATATTCATCATGTGGTCTTTTAGGGCTTTGGGGATGGGACAAAGCCCTTATTTTGTAATGCCTATCAGGTATTAGTCCTTGTTTTGTGGATATGTGGAAAATGGTTTTTGTAAACATGAAATTCATTTAAGAATATGTAATACTTTATAAATGATATCATCATCATAAGTGAATTGAATCTCTTTATTTGCATCTATAGTCTGTAGTTTTGGGGAAGGCTCTGTAACAGAGTGCACAGAGGCCTAGAAGAGTCTGCAGTTGAGTGCGCAGACCACATACAACTAGGTACGTAGGTAAAAGAAGTATTTTTATTAAATATTTATATTAATAAATAATAATTTTTGGTGTATTTCTTCTCCTATGTGTGTATTATGTATTGTTATGTATCTGGTTATGCATGCTTGTCGCTGAATTATGCGAAGAAATGTAAGATGTACTATTATTTGTTAGATATTATGGGTTTAATGTGGAGCTGTTAAATTAATCATATGCGTCAATTTATTTATGTATGCAAAGTTATAAGATCAATATAAAGTAGAAGTAAATACACAATGCCACTATGCAAATATCCCTTCGGTTGCAGAAACCTAGTTCTGTAGCCTCCCATAACTACATTGGGTGAGACTGCAATCTTCTTGTAGTTCATTTCCAAAAGAGCCATGAGTTGAGGGTTTTTTGGTGCTAGATCAAGCCCCCTTAAAACAATGCAAAGGAAGGTCTGGCATGATAGGAATATTAAGGACAAGGTCTTTCAAGAAGAAGATTGGGCTCTTCTATATGACTCGAGGTTTAAGGTCTTCGAAGAAATTGATGAAAAGGTGGTTGGGCCCATACACGATAGATAAATTCCATGAAAATGGATTTTTTTAGATTATGACCATTGATGAGGAATGGATTCCCTTGCTTGTCAATGGCTAGAGATTGAAGGTTTGCAGAAAGCCTCTGTCCAAGGAAGAGTTCATCAACACCATCAGCAAGGAGGTGAATGTGACTCAAAGTGTCCTTACTTCCAAGTAAGAGAATACCTAAATGCTATTTTTTTTTGTGAGAAAAATAAAATAAAATAATAATAAGAGTTCTAGATGAAAACCTCCATGAGGCATATGAGGCCAACTCTTTGGTTGAAAAACTCCTTGAGGCAGCACAAGAGAGGGAAAGAAGAGAAAAAATGAAGGATCCATGTGTGAAAACCTCCCTTGAGGTGCCCAGGGTAGACAAGAAAGTTGAAAACTTCGCTTTAGGTAGCCTATGTGACCCTAAAAAAAAAGAGAAAGAAAAGCAAAGAAGAATTCCATGACAGGGATCTACAACCTGTCCATTAATACTTTTTGTCATTTTGGAGGTTTTGAGGATAGTGGAAAGTTTCTGAACTCTCGAGACAACATGCTCAAGTCCCATTCCACTTTTCCCTCCATCTACTCCATAAAATCCATGGCAACCATGTCCTTACCCATCCACAGGCCCTAAAAATCCATTTCTAGGCCCTCTCTAGTTTGCTACAGGATGTCCTGTAAATGTTATAAGAAGATTCTATAGCACTACAGGATGTCCTGAAATTGTATAGAAAAGAGGTTCTGATAAGAAATTCATCAAGAATGGCCTATCCAAGGCTATCTAGAGTCCTCACACCTTGATCTAACCACTCAACCATCCTCCATGCATCCTTGATTAAAAAAAAATCACCATTTCTTAAAGTCAACCCTAAGCCCTATCTCATTCAAAAAAAAAAAAAAACATAGAGAAGATTTCCTTTGTTTCCATAGCCCTTTGCTACCCTTCTAAGACTCTAACTTCATCCTTCAACCCCTATACTCCTCACCACTCCTATGAAGAAAATCCCTTTGAAAACAAGGAAAAAATGATTTCCTACATGATCTCTTGTAGCTTGTGCCACTATTATGATAAACATGAAACCTAATTCTTCTTCCCATCCAAATTGAGGGGATGGTACCACCATCCTAGAGCACCTTGCCATTCCAAGGAGGACTCCACAACAACATCAACATCACCTATGATATCAGAAAAGCACCTACACCCATCAACAACATCAACAGGCAACTACATAAGAGCACAAAAAGTGTACATAGGAAAAAATGGACAACAAGATAACTTCCTAAGAAACATCACAATAGGTCTAGCACTTCAACATGCATCGATCGAGCACAAGGTAGGCACAAGTATGGTAACCTCTAAGCTTCTACCTATGTGTAAAATAATGAAAAGTGTATGAATGTCGAAGGAAGGATTTTTTATAAGCTAGAGGTGGCCAGTTAAGTCAGCTATCCTCATCTAGTTAACAAAAGGTGATCCATTAGTCATCATGCAACGTAGGAGTTTCAAATCATTCAAATTAGTTAAGAGGGAAGTCATAATTAGTTCAGAAGGAGTGAGTGTTAATTACAAGGCTCAAGAGAATAATCACCCAAGGTGGGCTAACGGTCCAAATGGGGAAAACTCATACCACTACTAGCCATCACAATGCTCCAAGCCCTAGTCACAAATAACATAAATCTCAAACATCCTTGCATTTTCTCTCTTTCTAAAATTGACTGAGGTAGGGTTGATCTTGCGAAGCTATCAAGAGAGTGGAACCCTACACTATCAGTCCTATAGGAAACATCTACAAGAAGTGCTGGAGGCTATAGGAAACATCTACAAGACATGTAGGAGGCTATAGGAAGCTACAAGAAGCACAAAAATTACTATAGGAAGCTTATGAGGGTGCAAAAACACTGTGTAGGGTCGATTTGGTCTTTAATTATCATTACACCAGGCCGGGTAGTGAGAAGTAAGTGGCCCTCTCATTCTTCTATCCATGATTTTCATGCTGGAGCACCTTGTACTCTCTTGGTAATTATAGCCACCTTGTGGATCAAAAGAGTTTTTTTGCTATAAATTACAAGGGATACACATAATTGTCATCAATTAGAGGTTCCACCACTTTTTTCCCTTTTAGTTCATATTGGGGCTACCATAGGAAAAACACTCCTACACCTAATTAAAAATAGAGAGGAAGATGGGGGTGGGGGGGGTTCAATAGAAGGGAACTTACATATAATAAGAGAATTCACCTTCATCCCCTTGTAGTAGGAATTTTCAAAAGGCATCAATGGTTAGGTTTCTTTGTGCTTCTAAAAGGATATGATGATGATATCACTTATGAGTTTTCCATGGCCCTAAACCCTCAAGGGAGAACCAGTGCTACCATTGTGGTGAGAGGATTATCCATTACCATTACTCCTAAGTTGATTAGCAGGGTAACAACACTTCCCCTAGGGGCCCAATGGTGGAATGAGGACAAGTCTAGCAGTGTCCTTGCTAAGAATAATTTCTACACTGATGATGAACATCCAATTGAAGATAGAAATGGAGTCAGAAGGGAGAGCCTTCTTTATTCCTGGGATGAGGTGGCCTACCACATCCTTAAGTTCATCTCTCGTGAAGGAGGATTGAGTGTAATCTATGGCTACTAGTTCAAACTACTCCATGAACTACGATTTCAAGCAAGATTGCCCATGGCCCAAAGACTCGGTGTGGCTTATTTTCTCCTACAATCCATCATGGACATGAGCCACAAGGTGAAAGAGGGAAAACCACAAAATGTAGGGCACCATGGCCTCATCAAATTAATATTCGAATATGCTTTGAATAACTTAAATTTCCTGTCCTCTAGTCCACATTCAGAGATATGGACAGAGAAGGATTTCTTGACACTCAAGTCCTTGCACTTCGAGGAGAAGAGGCAGTAGACGAGGCAAGAGAAGAGAAAGAAGAAGAAGCAAAAGAAGAAGATGAGGAAGAGGCAGAAGCAAAAGAGGAAGAAGAGATAGAGAGAGAGAAAATAAAGGAGGAAACACATAAAAAGGAAGGGGTGGAGGAATAACAATAGGAATAAGAAGAGTAGGAATGGCAGGAAGATCCAAGTGCAAAGAAAACCACTGCACCTATAGAAGAGGAGGTACCCCCAAAGAAAAGAACTATGTATCATGTGCACCCTAAAAAGGAGGCAGTTGTTGTCCTAGTTTCCTTAAGAAAACTAGTCAAATCTAAGAATAAAAGGCAGAGGAAAACTCCCTTGTACTTCAAAACAAGGAAAAACACTAGAATTAAATAGGGGAAGCCTCAAGCTCCCACAAATACCTATATTGTAAATGAGGAATCACCAAGTAAAAGAGAGGAGCTAGAACCCATTGAGATGAAATTTGATAAATTTGCATCTCCTGGAGCCATCTCAAAGACTCCCATCACCTATGTAAGAAATCTTGTAACTATTCAACCTCCTCTAAGAAACCCAAGGCACCTATCGCACTCCAACAAAAAGGGAAAAGCCTAAAACAAGAAACATAGATCCTACTACAGGAAACATAGACAGTGTTATAAGAAGAGCATAAAATTCTACAGGAAGACCAAAAGGAGGAGAAAGAGGGAAAAGAGGAAAAACAACAGTTACAAGAGGGGGTAGCTTCTCCAAGAAACTTTTAGAGAGATTTTCTAGAGCTGCGGGAGCCTAGTCCATAGCCCAATTTAAGCTCTTATTACAAGTTTATTGAAGGAGGAAGAGTGATACCACGTAAATTTGGAGTCCCTCTCTTATTTTAACTTGAGGTAGAAAGAGGAAGGACACATAGAAGGACGAAAATTGCCAAATCCAATAAAGTGGAAGATGTGGACCTTATGGAGGAAAATCTCTTAGAAATGGGAAAGGAGTTAAGTGAGTTAATGGGAAGAGAGTACACAATGAGAACACAGCTACAGGAACAAAACACATGATTGAGGAAGAAACTACAAGAAAAGGAGACCCAATTGGCCACAATGGCAAGCCTCTCGATGGAGGCACTTCAATGCAAATTGTCACACAAATCCTATGCACTTTTTCTCAAAGACCAATGGATGTTGTTCCATATTAAGACACTAGCACAACATGGGACCATTTCATACTAGGAATGTAAGCAGTTCAATGAGTTGTGTGAGAAAAGTATCCCTGAAGACAGAGCGAAATTAGTTGAATTCTACCTACACAACCTCACCTTAACTGACATGATTGTTTGGGATCCCAACACCAAGTTAGGAGACTTGCAGTGGATCTTGGATCTTGGATGATTCATGATGAGGTGAGGGTTGAGGAGGTGAAGGGAGTATTGATAAAAGAAGAAAGAGAACCCCTCTACATCAGGGTAAAGCAGATAAATTCCATGGTTGTAATCAATAAGCACAACATCATTTCTGATGATGCTAAGCTGGCACCTAGATACCTTTCCACCTAAGAGAAATCCATCTCCCATTTTGAGGACACTCTAAGACTTTTAGGGGTAGAGAACCGATAAGTATGTCATAGAATATGGAATACCCTGCCACACAGTCTTCAGATCCACGAGTAACACTCTCATAAGAGATTGAGGAATGCATTGGATAGAACACATATGTACAACAACGAAATGCAAAGACTAAAGATCAGCTAGATTGGACTTAAAATCAGTCCACCTTTGATGTTGGGTTTATAGGAGGGAAGGAAGGAAGAAGAGGGAAGGAAGTAATAGGAAGAAATAGAGAAGAATGTAGACTTCTATCCTTAGAAAGAGACACCATCTACAGAATCTTGGGATGTCAGAGAGGCCACCAGGGCCATGAAGGACATGGACATAAATGACTATCTTGCTTAGAGGATAAGCAACAGTTTTAGTAGGGGGTTGATGATGAGGCTCATTAATATGTATATTATATGGGTCACAATGCCATCCTCCAGTGTATTAAATTATCTTTTCTCACATTTGTCTAAAAATTTTGTTATATTATTCTTAGTTTGAGGAGTAAACATGTGTTACTATGTTATGTGGCCTAATGTGTGTTAAATGCAAGAATTGGAGCACTTTTGAGATGATTTGAGTGCAAGAACTCAGAGTAGACAAGCAAGAGAGATTCTAGGAGATGGTCAACCTCTTTAATTCCCCAAATAAATTGATGATCCCTCACTCTATCTCATCAATTCAGTTTCACTGGCAACCAAGCAAGTGAGTTCATTGGTAGTTGAACCAGTGCAAGTCAACAAAGATATAGATTCACCTATTCGCGAGTTAGGGAGGCAAATATCCCTATTTTCTAGGGAGTTGTTGGTAGCTCCATTTTTTTATAACTAAACTAGCTAAGGGACTCATTAGGATTCAAAGTTTTATTGTAGCCAAGAGGGCATTAAGCTAAAGCACATTTAACTATTATTGTTATTATGTATTTTCCACTTTTTGAATGATAATGAGAATTTTTATTTTGATCCAGCACTGAGTTGACTTAGAGGGCTATATCTTGGGTTAGGGCCCAACCCCAGCAACAAAACTCCCTCTCTTGTATCAATATTCTTAGGCTAGAATTTTGATTAGTTGTTTCAGTTTATTCATGTCTCTTTTAGCTTAAAAGTTTTATTAAGTTGTTGGTTTATTCATGCTTCTATTAGCTTAGTGGATAAATTAGTTGTTGTAGTGAAATAGAATAAAATAAATAAAAAATATTGTGACTATGACCCCTATCTCATCTCCCTCATGGGATAAGGATTAGAGGAACCCACTCTCACAACCCAAAAACAAAGTTTGATTTCTTGTCAATTTCACAGATTGAGTTTTAGCATTAGTTAGATAGTTGTTTATGATTTCTTGGAAAGAGTTACATTTGTTATTCATCTTCTCCTAATTTTTTTAGCTTAGAATATATTTTAGTTCATAAATCAAGTTCTTAGTAGCAGTTAGATTAGCTTTCCTAATTCAATTCATCTTTTCCATATTGACAAGAAACAATTTGCAAATTAAAAGTAATAAGTGTAGGTGTTATGCCAAGATTGTTGATCTGTAGGCAAATATCCTTTCCACCAACCCCATTTAGGTCCTCCTCCCCTTCTGTTGATGCATGCCAACCCATGTTCTAAACCTCTGTTTTCAGGTCACCGTGAGAAAGCCATCTTAGCCAACCCCGACCTTCTTGAAGTACTTTGCTTAACCAACGGTGAAGATCACCTTCTGCACACTTTCTCGAGCTCTCATGCACCCTTCCAACACTTCATATCACCATTTTTACTCTCCAATCCCTCTCAGCCAACTTCTTGTAGTATTTCAGCACATCTTGTAGTAGTACATGACATCCTATAGAAACATCCTTTAGCTCACCTATAACAACCTATTTTGACCCTTCTTTAACTTGAAATAATAGCCTAGCCTAGTTTAGCAATTGTTTCACCCCTCAGCTTGGAACCCATGACCAGAAGTTCCACCTAGACCAGTCCTTTCACTCATTTTCCCTTCTTGCAAGATCCAATAGCATTAGTCCTTTCTTTTGTGTCCAAACATAGCAATTAGAATTTCTTTACTTTGCAAGTGTGAATTAGGTAGACAATGCATGTACTTTTGAATTATGAAATGATAAAGTAATCTCGTGTTTTCAAGCAACCCTAATAGCTAGATGATTGAGTGCACGATAGCATAGTTTTCTTCTTGCAACGTAGCATAAGATTGTATCCTTTCATATCATTTACAAGTTGAAAACTTTCATCTTTTGAGTGTAAAAAAATTTACTTTTTCTGCACTAGGAATAGACTTCACATTCTTCTTTCAGTAGTTAGACCCGTTTTAGTTCAGTAGAGGAATGGTCTGGTACCCTAAATGATCAAGTGACCCAGTTGAGGGTGGCATGAGTAGAATAATGCATCTACTATGTATACATCACTGTCACCTATGAGTTTGTATGAAACCCCGGGTTGATAAAGTAAAGTTGGTACCCTTTGGGATTACAACATTCTTTTTGAAATATTGGGGCTCATCATGAAGTATTTAGGGCTTTTTATTCAAACTATTGCATGTATTGATTGGCCATAATGGGGGATAAAGGAGACCCTATAGCTACACCACAAGTTTGTTCATAAAATTCACCCATGAAACTAAAGAATATGGATCTTAAGCAAATTTCAATTAACTTTGATGCATCAGGATCAGTTACCCTTCGAACAACCTCCATATCTCCATCAATAGGGATGTCGGTATATAGTGAAGTTACATTGAAACTTACCAAAATTTCATTTTGATCAAGCCTGATATTTTTAATTTCGATATCTTGATGCACATGTGTAGAGTATGGTTTTTGGAATTATTTAAAAAAATACTTAATCTCAGATCAAGGTCATCAATGTCCTTGATCTTGAATCTCTTTTATGCATATGTGTATCCTCTTTCATTAGTGATTGTGGCTCCCTTTGAAAAGGTGACAATGGAAAACCTTTTAGGGATTCCAAAAGAGACTCATGAACATCTCTTTCAACTTGAGACTCTGATCACTCAAAAATTGTCTAAAATGAAGGCTTGGTAGATGAATTTAGGATCCTTTCATATGCAGGTGAAATTTATATGTCTCGATCCTCTTGTAACAATATTAATGCTCAAAATGAAACTTGGTATTGGATTTCTATGCACAAGTATAGAGAGAGGATCACGGTCCTTGTGAAATCATAAAGGATAAATTTCTTCTAAGATTTACAATAAAGGTTTATGCTCATAATACTTTAATAATACTTAGAACCTTTTGAGGAATATTTGACATCTTTCCAAGATGACAAATAATAAGAAGATATTATGATGTCATGTCTTGATTACAATACCATGTAATTTTGAAGACTTTGGATCTTGTAAAATACCTCATACCTTTGCTTACTTTTTCAAGATACTTGGCATTTCTTAAGATCCTCGAATAGCATTTTGATCCATCAAGATCAGATTCCTTAAGCTCTCGATGTTATTGAGTATGTCTGAGGTTATGAGAGAAGGTATTCTATATATTCAGACATCAAGAGAAGTTCCTATATCCCTCCAAAACCCCTTTTTCCTTTTTGTGTATACTATCAACCTTATCTCTACAATTAGGGCTAATAATTATGCCTCGATTTTTGTTCTTCTTGACTTCACAAATTTGGACTAGGTAATTTTCTCTTCCTGAGATGAGATGGTGCTAAGTTGATCTTCTTTTTCTACCCTCACTTCAAAACCTAGCTCTTCTACCATGTTGAGAAATCTAAGGAAGAGAGTTAGGTTAAATATTAATTTGATTTGTCTTTAATATTTGACACTTTCTTGAGATGTAGATCCTTCCATGGCTTTGGTTACAAATCAATGTGATGGGCCGATTATATATTTATAGACCAATGCAATCATCATAGATTCATAGGTTGATCCATATTGGCTAACACAGATAGGACACTAGATCATCCCTTTGGTCCATACAGATGGAGAGAAAAGTAGAGTTAGGTTATACACCAGGGATGTGCTATCCCACCTAGGCTTGATAACCCCTGTTCACTAACCCCAAATACAACGAGGGTGTAGAATACCATATATTCGATAAATCCATGTTATAATTCAATTAACTTTGTTAGGAACACCAAGAGCCTATACTTAGATACTTGTGTTAAACTAAGCCTTTACACAATATATTCCCATGATAAGTCAAGCATCTACTACTTTGTATCCCTATCCCACTCCACCATACACAACTACACTCCTAATTTAGGTGCTAGGTACTCCTGCTTCACTGCCTAATAAGAAAAATTTGTGATTATGATGAAAATTTAAGTACATATATTTGTAATGTCCATGATGGGGCATATGAATTGTCCTCCATAAATTTCCCTCCAATGATTATAACCTTGAATGGGCTAGCACTAGTCTATCTCATCATCTCAAAATGATCCGGCAAATGAAAAATTATAATGTTTTCCGTCATCACTTCACATTATTTCATAGATGACCCTTTCTACAGATTATATATATGAATTTATGGAAGGCCATCCCCTCTACCTATGTTATGATTGATTTTTACATCAAGTGAACAAAGGAAAATTAATGGATCTCTATTGACAAGGTCCTTTACTTATGAGTTTTTCTTTATTCACTTCTTGTCACAATTAATCATAGGCTAGGTAGAGGGCGGCCTGCTAGAAATCCATGCATATAATTTGTAGAAGGGTTCATCAATGATATAGTGTGAAGTGATGATGACAAACATGGTAATTTTTTATCTACTGGGTCATTTTGAGATGATGTTGGTAGACTAGTGCAAGCCCATTCAACGATATAATCATTTATGGGCAATGTGGAAGGACAATTCATACATCCCATCATGGAAATTAAACTCATATGTACTCAAATTATCATTATAATCATAAATTATTGTGAATTGACAACTAATATATGTTATAATTTTTTTAGACTAATATAGATTATAAAATGAAACCAAGATATGGATTAGTTACAATAAATATAGTAGAAAATATTAGATGTATGAGCACTGAAGCCTCCTATTGCACTAGCTAGTGCAGATCGTTACATTCTTGAGCATGTTCAACATAAAAAACAAAAAAAACAAAAATTGAAACAATTGTCTTTAAAACCTTGCTAACAAATTCCTTGGTGATGATAGCATTACACACCACTTATTTTTCATGCCCTTTAGTCTAGTTCACAATTGTGGATTTATTGTCTGCACAGAAATTGCTAGAAACACTCATTAACATCCATGTCATGAAACTAATTTTCAAAAAAACCCAAAACATTATTCATACCCTTGGATACCATATTCATCCCCATAGCATCCTTAGTCAAAAAAATAAAACCTAATGTAAAACCATCAATTTTTTTTTAATGCACGGAATCCCCTCAAATATTTGATGGTACGTGGAAATCATCGCATATCCAAATCTTATCCGACAGGACTACCATTGTATATTAGATGAATTACCGATGGAAGGAAGAGTTGAAAATATACCACTCTCTTTGCACAAATTTTTTGTATCATCGATTATCTGATGTTAAACCATTAGACTTGCTACTCCATACCGATGGAATGACACGTCGGAGATCTAAAACTCCCATCACACTAATTTAATTAAATGACGATTATCCAACACTTGACCCTTGGACCTAGTACTCCATACTAATGGAAGCAAGCATTGGAGATATAACACTCCCATCACACAAACTTTTTCTACCATCGATTATCTGACGTGACAATGTTAGACACTCCCGTCAAACTATACTAACAAATATTTGAATATCCGACGGTAAAGTGCCATTTTTTGGCATTAGGGAGATGAAATGAATTGTGGGTCCCATCGGATATATGATGAATTTGGACGTCTCTATAGACATTTTACCCATCACATATCCGATGCATATGAGCATCACAAAACCAACCTCAAAGTGTCATATTTTTAATGACACTTTCGGCCATTTTTGGTGTTAAATATCTGACTGCACTACCATCAGATATCTAATGTGTTATAAAGTGTTTATTATTCAATACAATGTTAGCGATGAGTTACTCAACTCAAATGTGTTGAATAGCCGATGACTATCAGTCACATACCCGATGAATAGCCATCGAATTTTGCCCCACTTGTACTAGTGATAGATTTAGGAATCAAACACTGATAATTACGTTAGGTTTGCAATGTCTAAAGACCTCCTCTATCTTCCTTAGGGACTCAAAATATCATACAATGATTGGTCACAATTATGCTATAATTTATTTTCTAATGGAAGTTGAAAGCTCATTTAAAAAGAGGTTATATTTAATGATGTTAACACCCAGGTTGTTCCCTATGACTCCCAAGGGAATACGGCCGAGGTAACCACTAACCAACCTTTGGATTATAGATCCTAGCCTATCTATAATCAGAGAGGGATCTCTCTTTAAGTTTCAGCTATGTGTTGTGAAGATTTTAGGCTAGTTTAATGTTTCAGTTTCCTGCTTGAGATTTTGGTTGGTGAACTTTTGTTGTAAGAAGGGCATGAAGAGTGCAGAGGATGCTAATCCATTGGGCATATGGAGTCAGATGTGTGAGATAGTTCTGGTGCCTGTGATGGAGAAATTTTTTCTGCAAGGCTAGATAGCTATTGTTAATATAATTTTCCGTTTAGTGAGTGAAACAATGGGAAATGGAGTTACAGACAGTGTGATACCAATTTCAACAACAATCTCTACTTAGTAGCATAAATGAATTACTAAATAGTGACTATGAGATATTCAGAGCTTATTGGAGCAGTTATGAATTCGAATTTAAACAGCTGAAGTTATAGAAAAACATTTATAGTGAAGATAGATTAAGATCAGGGTGTCTCCATGGACAAATCCTGAGCTATTCTTTTTCTTTCTTTCCTAGATTTAGAACAACTTGTGAGAGTCATGAGTTTAAAACAAATAACAGAACATTAACAGAGATAGAGAAACACTTATTATATTAAGCCATAGCACTAGAATCCTGTAGCATTCAATGGTTCCAGTCACAGCATGCACCAGTAAGACTCAGTTCCTGTAAACTCCAAGCTTTATTTATAACATCCTTCTGAAAGTTACAGTCGAGTTCTCATTTCTTCATAAGAGAACAACAAAAACCAACCACACCTCGAAAGTTTGTGCGAGGGGGAATATATACAATAAGTTTTACAAAATATCTGAATGCTGAGTCATTTGATAAATTAACTATGCTCACCAACTTTACAAAATAGCAGATAAGAAAGTTATTGCTACTCTAAACGTAGGATAAATGGTCTTTAATTCTGTCAAAACTTTTCTTGACCTTTGGAGGGCACTGAGTCGGTTGAGCGTTCTGCTTTAATGCTGTATGATGTGTCTTTATACTCTGTCATGGTGTAGCTTTCTCGGCCCTGTTACCTGTAGCTGTCATTGTTGCTTTTGGTGACCGAATCTTCCTGCTGAGTTGGCTCATTCCACTTTTTCTAGTCATAGTATATGCATCATACTTTCTGAATGTGATGACTTATATATCTTCATGGCAAAACTTTGATGAAACCCCCTGCTTATAATAATAATTGTATCATTGAGGTCCACCATTCCTGTGTAGGCAATTGATGCCTCAAAATTGCATCCAAGGTCTCATCTGCCTCTGTGTATTTGTAGAAGTTCGGAGGCACTTCAAATAAATGGCTAATCTCATTCATAATAAAAAACAAATTCTCTACTCTGTCATAGAAACTTTGCCCAGATGCTGGCCCTGTTACCTGTGAGCTGCCTGATCCTTGACTGATCTGATTTGTGGCAAATGTGTTCACCCTTTTTGCATAAACCTCATGTGATAAAAGTTTCCCTGCACTGTTGAGCAAGCTTGGAAGACCTCTGCCCTGTAATGCTGCAAACTTGTCCATGAACTTGTTGACCTCTGTTTGCACGTCCTGGCTTCTTCTATCCAATGTCTGCACCAGGCTTTTCAGTGTGAGGACCCTCTTTATCACCTGGATAGTTTCTGTCCTATTGGAGATCCCAACTGCTGCCAGCTGAGGACCTGTCCGGTTGTTAAGCACATTAATCATTCTGTTGGCTATCTCAGGCATACTGCCTAGAGATGCCCTTGCTCTATGGACTTCCCTTTGTGCTTTCCCTATGAGCTCCATTTGCTCATGGATAGTTTGAATGTATTGCCACTGATCCGTTATTGATTGGCCAATGTCAGTCCACAAAACTGTCCTGATCTCAACCACCACTTTGTCAAGGGTGAGCTCTTTCTCCAGCTCCTTTATCCTTTCTTTGAGAGATTTTATTTCTCTCCCTTTCTCAGCCACATTCTGCTTGGATTTGTCATACTTTTCATTCATCTTGGCCAAATTATCCTTGCCTCCATTTAGTTCTATCATCTGGGCTTCGAGGGCCTGGATCTCACTCATCAATTTCTGCATGTCGAGGCTCGGAGCCTGCTTTGTAGTTGGTGCTGGTACTGCTGTTGATGTTGATGGTGTTGCTGCTTCTGTGGGAGGAGGAGTAGTCTTTGGGGGCTCCTCAAGGTTTATAACCTGTGGAGGGGGCTGAGAAGTCTGGCCTCCCTCTTTCTGTTGCAGGGCTACCTGCAGTGCAGCCACTGTGTCCTCCAGCTTCCCTTCTGTCTGCACTAGCTATTTGTGCAGTGCTACTAGCAATGTAGCTACCTCCTGGTCTTGCCTCTGCTGAGCAACCTCATCTGTTTGGGGGTGAATGGTTGCTGGCAGCTTCACCTTCTTTCTTAGGGCTGCAAGGTCTGCATCTCTTATCTTCAACAGTGATTGTATGGCCTTTGGATCCTTGGGGTCATGCCCAAGCTCTATAATTATATTTTCCAAAGACTTGATCCTGTTGTCTTTGGCCAGGGAGGATG
>APFE030295975.1:4854-26417 GCA_000404065.3 Pinus taeda
AAGCAATTCAAAAACTGTAAGCAAAGTAAACTAAATCATATTACATCAACTCATATTCTGACCCCTCACCATTCGACTAGCTCTGGCTATAGGAGGTAATCATAAAAAAATTGACTAATATGATATCTAAATTGCATAAAATGAAACTAAGATCAAACTACGCATTCATACTTCAATCCCTCACCATTCGACTCGCTCTGGCTATAGGAGGTAACTGAAAAATGACATGAGTAGTCTAATATCTATCTTGCAGAAAAGTAAATGAACAAAACAAAACTGAAAGAAATAAACAGTGCTGGAATTAGAACTAAGGAAATAAATCAGCAGAAGGACAAGATAATTCCATCATGTCATTAGTCATTAAAAAGCTATGTGCATTACTAATCTACAATCAACTGGTTGAACACACTTCCATGAATTAAAATTGCATGAATGAAAAATCTAATCTATCAAACTTGAAAACAATTAAATGACATAATGAAATCAAAGCAAAATTTACAAAATGAAATCTACTCTACCTTACATTCTAATATGCTCCATGACATCTATTTCACATCTCCTTCCATGTTGAGAACATCAAAGCTTTATTCAAATTCTTCAAAGTTATAAAGTACAACAAACTTTCAAAAGCCATCAAGGAAGAACTACAAACTCCAAGCTAAAGAACTCCAAACTCTAACCTTACAAGCTGAGACTAATAAGCTAAGCTAACAAATGAAGGAGAGAGATCTCCTATTTATACAAAAAAATGAGAAGCCATCTCATTAATGAGAGTCCATGAATCTCTCCCTCTACCTCTAGAGTCCTAATCAAAATAGGAACTGATAAGACACATGTCTTTTTAGAGTTACAATACAATTAGGAGATGTGACACATATCCTCATGATTCCATGATTCTTTCCACTCAAATTCGAATTTGGCCTTAGAGTGCCACATAAGGGTCTTCTAGAAGCCTCATTTCAACCTACACATGTCAACAATCTCAACCCATTGGTTAGGCATAAGCTTATGCACATTATTTCCTAATTTTTAACCACAAATTCATTTAAAAGGCTTAGAATTAATAAAGATTGGAAAAAACATAAATGTGGCCCAATGATAATGAAAGTGGGATGAATGTGGTGACATAGTAGTGAAATGGAGGTGATATAATGGACATAATAGTGAAAGTGTAATGGAAATAAATGACATTTTCAAGACTCAACACCATCTCTGTAAAAACAACAATGAGGATACAAAACACCTTTTCCTAAATTTCCCTCTCACTCTAGAACTATGGAATGGCTTCCTCGGTTCGATCCCTTCTGCTTTGAAATGGCAGGGACCTAATCTCACTGAAGCTTGGAACAATTGGTGCACTACTAACTCTGTTAGACTGAAAAACATACCGCTTCTCATTAGCTGGCCATATGGATAGCTAGGAATCAAGTCATTTTCCATCAAAGACCCCCTCACTGGCCCTCCATCACCTCCAGGCTTCTAGCCAATTATAGCTCCATACCCGAAGAGGTAGACCAGCTGACCCATAGGATCATTACACCAGAAGTTATCGACCTAGCCCATCCATGGGCTTATTTTGATGGATCAACATAGGAGATGGGATGTGGTGGGGGGGCTATACTACATCTATCTGTATCTCATGTGTTCAAAATACAAATGGGTCTGGGAAGGGGGACAAACAATTTTGCAGAGCTCATGTTGGCCAAAAACCTCATTCATTTTGCATTGTCCAAAAATTGCCAACATTTACAGTTATTTGGAGACTCCCAAATTATTTGCAATTGGATAAATAAATCAGCTCACTGTAATACATACACTTTACAACATATTTTGGATGAAACACAAAAACTCATATCACATTTTGATGTCTTCTCTTGCCGTCACATCTACAGGGAACACAACTCAGCCGCTAACAGCTTATCCAAGGAGGCGGCGCACAGGGACGACACTAATTGGTTGATCGTGGAGGAAAGAGACGACAACATCTATCAGTACTACCACAGGCCATTTATAGAGCTTGGAACATGAATATATACACAATTGAGATTGTATTTTTTTGCTTTTTGGATCTGTAGCCGAAAGAGACCAAATGTAATTATTCATTGTTTTTTAGTTTCTTTAGTATAGAGAGTACAAGGCTCTCTACGAAGAGCTTCATAGTATCAATACAAAGTTTATATATGAAAAGCCTCACACATGAAGCGGAACACAGTTTTTGAATGTTTTGGTGATGGACAGGCCAAGCCTGAATTTTGTATATGCAACACATTTGCAAAATGTAGTTTCTTTATTAATAAAGAAAGTGCGACTTTTTCCACGGGGAAAAAAATTCTTAATGGTTTAGGCAACTAATTAATTTTAATATCTTAGTAAAGTTGTCTAATGGGAACATAAAATATCTTATACTAGATAATTTAACCCCTTTAGACAGTTATGAAAAGGACCATCTCCTAAATATAAGGAAAAGAAATTGAGGGAGATTAAAAATCAAAGAATTAAGGGTAAAGAAAGTAGGTTAAAGGATAATAAGGGGAAATTATAGAATTCTAGAACAAGTCACTAATAGAGGGAGGGGAAGAAACTACTAGGAAGAGAGGGCAAGGATCCAGCAACTACTGATCTTCCAATCGTCATCTCTATTGAGATTGCTTGGCCTTTTTTCAATCTCAAGGGCTTCCCTAAATTTACGATGATGGAACTGCGCAACCTTAGCAATAACTTGGGACTCCTCAATATAAACATGATGTTTGGTCTTCTTCGCATGCTTCGCCAATACGAAAGACTTCGTTCTACTGTGTTTTAGGTCAGCTGCGTGCTCATTAATCCTTTGATTAATAGAGCGTCTAGTCTCACCAATGTAGGGGGTTCCACAGGAACAAGGAATAATATAGACACACTTCATGTCCTTAGGATCGACAGGATCCTTCACAGATGAGAGGGATTTACGAATGGTGTGAAGGGATCTAAAGGTTGAGGGAACTTGTTGCGCAGTTCCATCATCGTAAATTTAGGGAAGCCCTTGAGATTGAAAAAAGGCCAAGCAATCTCAATAGAGATGATGGTTGGAAGATCAGTAGTTGCTAGATCCCTTCCCTCTCTTCCTAGTAGTTTCTTCCCCTCCCTCTATTAATGACTTGTTCTAGAACTCTATAATTTCCCCTTATTATCCTTTAACCTGCGTTCTTTATCCTTAATTCTTTGGTTTTTAATCTCCCTTAATTTCTTTTCCTTATATTTAAGAAATGGTCCTTTTCATAACTGTCTAAAGGGGTTAAATTATCTAGTATAAGATATTTTATGTTCCCATTAGATAGTTTTACTAAGATATTTAAATTAATTAGTTACCCAAACCATTAATAAAAATACTATTATTATAACATTATTATATTAATAATAATAATATAATAATAATTAATATTATTTTATTTTAAATCCTTACAATTACTAATATCCCTAGATCTATTAATATAGGAATAATACTATAACTAATAATAATTAATATGATAATATTATATCCTTACAACTCACTAATTTTCCTATATCTATTAGTGTTTTTATTAATTTATAATTAAATAGTTACAGGCCATTAATAATAAGAATAATACTATTATAATAATATAATATTAATATTATGCAAAAACTAATAATACACGTTAACAATTTACTCATTATCATATTCCTTAGATTTATTATTTTTGACTCAAATTTGGTTAACTTTTTACTTAAAATAAAACATGATGAGTATTATTATAATTAAACAATTTGAATAGTCAAATCTAGTTGTTTCTGGGTCAATTATAGTCGTTTGTCATGTTCAGTCTAATATAACTGTTTTTCAGTCAAACCTAGCAGTTGGAAGATATGCTCTCCCTATTTAATATGTAGCCATGATCTGATTATTCAACTTGTCCTAACAATGAACCACACTTTTTGGTTCGAAACGCGTCGACAAATGTATTGTCATGTGATTTATGCCGAAATTTTTTTCTCTTAAATGTTTTAATAATATCATGCATTCATGTAACTCTAAAGGAGTGTTTTCACTTACATATGATCTTCCGTAGAGTTATAAGCCATTTGATTATTTTTTTCTTATATAATATGGTCATAAGTAATATAAAAAATTATCTTAGCTCATCTAATTTGAATATAGATGATACAACAATATTTTTAAAAATTATTTGATGTTTAAGTTAATGTAATTTGTATGAGAATTTTTTAAATACGCAAGGTAACAAAAATATTTGGAAGTAATATTGAATTTTTAAATTAAAGGGTGATACTATCATGTCAAAACATATTCTCTCATGCTTGGAATGATAAACCAACCCTAAAAGTGCAGAAATTACTCGAAATTTGCAGTTGTCAATGAATTCATACTGAAAACAATAAACACAAATTTCTTCTACTCAATCTGCGGAAGAGAAAACATACAATAGAAACAAATGCAATCATTCAATCACAATGAACATTGTATTTTTACTAGGGAACCCAACTGTGAAAAACCCTTCTTCTATTTGTATTATATCAGATGAGACAATGATTAATTATAATGAGAGCTTCAATCCTTGAAGCTCAACCTGCACTGCAATATTGATCTTCTACTCTACCTTCTCTAACCAACACTTAGCCAAAATAGGGCTACATCTTCCTCCAATTTTTCTTACGCAATTCTTGCTCCTAATATATATGAAGCTCTTATTTCCTTCCACAGTTCCTGATGGATTTAGCTCATCTACATTACAGAAACTCTATACACTCACTAGTATACAATAATGGTTACATTGATGCATTTTTCCTCCACTCAACTAGGCAATTCGAATTGCATGCATGGCTGGGGCTAGTTTTAGTAAATTGACTATTTAATTGAGAGATCGGTGAGTTAAAAATAGTTACAAATACTTAGTTGAACTCCTATTGACTCTATTTAGGACTAGACCTTAGATAACTGAGTTTCACTAACTATAAATCCACTAGATTGCTAGATCTTAGCAATCAACTCATGCACAACTCTACTTCTTGCCCACAAAATTGAATTGAATGACTTAACTAAGTGACTTGGCCATGTCACTCCTGGTAACTACAACTCAAGTCATCCAAATGAAGTGCAAATTCAAAGTTCTTCATTTGACTAAGGCACAAATCAAATGAAGCCTTTTCTTGCTATAATTTAACACTCCCTTTTAGCAAGAAAAGGGTTTTGAACAACCCTAATCCTGCTCCTGTGGAACTCAAACTTGCCTTTTTGCTAACACTTTGTCAAGATGTATGCATCATGATCCTCAGTAGGAATGTGCTATAACATAACAATCCTCCTATGTACACAATCTCTAAGGTGATGGTACATGATGTTTATATGCTTGGACCTATCATGAAACACTATATTTTTAGAGTGTTTTATATAAATATGATTGTCATATTGGATCAATGTAGGCACTATCCCCTAACTGAAGAGACCAACCAGGATCATCCTCATCCAAATAGCCTCACATATTGCTTGACTAGTAGCCATATACTCGGCCTCTACTAAGTTGAGTGCTACATATCTCTATTTCATGTTGTACTAAGAAACTGTTTCCAACCCAACATTGAAGAATGATCCTTATGTGCTCTTCCTATATGAGGGACTCCCTACCCAATCTACATCTGTGAAGCTTTGGAACTTCACTCCATCAGTTTGCATGTACCATAAAACAAAATCTCTTGTGCCTTTGAGCTATCTAGGGAGATGTATTGTTGCTTTCTAGTGAAGCTTAGTAGGCTCCACCATAAATCGACTAAGTTGATTAACTGTAAAACAAATATTGGGACTTGTGTTCAGTAAGTACATCAAGGACCCTTACAAATGTCTATGGATAGTGGCATCTAATACCTCCCTTGTATAAACATCCTCTTTCCTCTAGTTAGTAGCTAGAAGAGTGTCCATGGGCTTGCAATCCCACATATGAAATCTCTAAAGGATTTCAAAGGTGTACTTCCCCTGACCAAAAGATATATCTCCATCTCCCTACCACACCTCCAATCCAAGGAAGTAGTGCATCAAGCCGATATCCTTCATCTCAAATTCTCTTGGAAGGTCCTCCTTGCAAGATTGGATCAACCTCTCATCTCCTGTCAATATCAAATCATCTACATATAGGAGTAATATCAGCAGACAACCATCTACCATAATGTAGTAGAGATTGGCATCTGCTTCAATCTTATTGAAGCCTAATCCATTGATATAAGAATTTATCCGAGTGTACCAAGCACAAGGTGCCTGCTTATTATGCAACCAACTCACAAAATGGAAGAAAAGATAGATCAACGCCTTCAAAATCAACCTCTTCAAGGGGGCAACCTACTTTACATTACACAAATGAACAATTATTGGATGATACAAATGAAAAAACCTCCTTTCTATATATAGGAGTCTAAGGAGTCAACAATATAATCAAATTCGACATAACAATAATAATATAAGGGCACAACAATAACAATAGTGGGCTTCTATGGGGCACAATAATAACAATATGGGGACAATAGGGTCACAACGATAACAATAAGGGCTACAATGACAATAGTAAAGGGGGAATCACTAGTATTATAGGGACCTAACATGCCCCTCTCCTTCAAAAAAGTGTTGTCCTCAACGCTTGAGTATTTTTGGATGCTTCTGTATAAAATTATCACCCTCCCATGTGGAATCTTCAATGGGTTAGTTCTTCCACTTGATGAGATACTCCGATATTGATCGATTTCGTAGTTGTCGAGTTCTTGTTTCTGTGATTGCTTCGGGTTCCAATATGATTTTTCTTTCCTCGTTAAGTTCTATCAGTATTGTTTGAACTGGGAGTTTGTCACCTATAACCTTCTTTAAGCATGAAACATGGAAAATTGGGTGCACTCAGGAAGCTGCAGGAAGCTCCAATTTGTATGTCATAGTACCAATCTTTTGCAACACCTTGTACGGACCGTAATACTTTGGTGATAATTTATTATCCTTCTTAGCTTGCTTGAGGGATATTTGTTTATATGGTTGTAGCTGTAGGAATACCCAGTCACCTACACCAAAACTTCTTTCGTTGTGATGTTGATCTGCCTATTATTTCATTCTATTATGCACCAAAGTGAGGTTATCCTTGTGATATTTCACTACTTGAACCTTAGAATTTTCTCTTAAATATGATGTGATAGACAGTGGATGATTTCCATAAAGTGCCATAAATGGGGTCTTGCTGCAGTATGGAAGGAAGTGTCATACCACCATTCAGCCAAAGGCAACCATTTGACCCATAGTGCTTGTTTATCAAATAAAAAGCAAGGAAGATATCCTTCCAAACATTTGTTTACTATCTGAGTTTGCCCATCAGATTGAGGATGATAAGATGAGCTATGAGCTATGAACTAACTGAGTACCAAAAGAAGAAAATAATTATGTCCAAAAATTTCCCATGAAAAAGGGATCTCTGTCGCTTACAATACTCTCTGGGTTTCCATGTATCTTTTGAATTGTTTCCATAAATGCAATAGAAATTATACTTGCTTTAAATGGATGAAATAGTGTACAAAAGTGTGCATACTTGGTAAGTCTGTCAACTACCACCATGATGGCACTCTTTCCTTCGGACTTGGGTAATCTTGTGATAAAATCCATTGAAACCTCCTCCCAATGTTGACTTGGAATGGATAAAGGTTGTAATAGACCTGGGGTCTTAATTGTTTCAACTTTATTTTGTTGGCAAACCAAACATTCCACCACAAACTTTTGAATATCCAATTTAAGGCCATCCCAAAAAAAATTCCTTCTTAATCCTGTGGTAATTTTGTAAAAATCTTGAGTGCCCTCCTAAGGGAGAGGTGTATAATTCCATAAGAATCTTTTGTTTGAGTTGGGAATTCTTACATAGGTATAAGCGATCTTTGCACCATAACGAATCATTTTTCCAGCTAAATGTATCAAATGCACTGGGATCTTGTTGTAATTTTTGAATGAGTGCCCACACTTCTTCATCATTCTTCCATTCATCCCTTGCTTTGTTTATCCAATCTGGTTGGATAATAGAAATGCTGCAACGAAATGCTTCCACATCCTCACCCTTTCGTGACAGTGCATCTGCCACAACATTTTGCTTCCCTTTTTTGTAGATGATTTCAAAGTCATAGCCCAAAATCTTTGTGACCCATTTTTGCTGCTCTTCTAAAGATAATATTTGTTCTAAAAAGTATTTAAGACTATCAAGATCTATTTTTACCTTGAAGTGTCTTCCCATTAGGTAGGGTCGATATTTCTTAAGTGCATGTAGTATTGCAAACATTTCCTTCTCATAAATAGCTTTGTGTAAATACTTTCCTTTGATTGGACGACTTTCGGAAGCAATGGGTATTTCTTCTTGAATTAAAACAACACCAATTCCATTTCTTGAGGCATCACATTCCACAATAGAGGTTTTTGTGAAGTTCGACGTAGCTAAGTCCGGTGCTTGGCAGATTGCCTCTTTAAGATGTTTAAAGGCCTTCGTTGCTTATGGAGTCCATGAAAATGCATCTTTCTTCAATAATGTTGTTAGAGGTGCTGCTATTCACCCATAATCTTAACAAACTTGCGATAATACCATGTCAACCCGAGAATCCTCGCAAATGCTTTATGGATGTGGGGATTTTCCATTCCTTAATGGCTTTAATTTTGCTAGGGTCTACCTTCACACCTTCATGAGATACAATATGACCCAGATATTCCACCTCTTGTACTCCAAAGAAACATTTGGAGCTTTTTGCATATAATTGTTTCTCCTCCAATAGTTGTAGCACCCTGTCAACATGTTCAACATGATCCTTCCAAGACTTGTTGTAGATTAGTATATCATCAAAAAATACTAACACAATTTTCTAAGGAAGGGTTTGAAAATGGAATTTCATCAAACCTTGAAATGTAGGAAGGTGCATTTGTAAGGCCAAAAGGCATGACCAAAATTCATAATGACCCTCATGAGTTCTAAATGTTGTTTTTGGAATGTCTTCAGTCTTCATTCTGATTTGATGATATCCTAAACGAAAATCCAACTTGGTGAAGTAAATTGATCCATGCAGTTCATCCAATAATTCATCAAAGAAAAGAATTGGAAATTTATCTTTAATAGTGATCTTGTTGAGATCCCTATTATCTGGACACATGTGCCATGACACATCCTTCTTGTGCACCAATACTACTAGAGCACAGAAAGAACTTTGACTAGGTTGAATTATACCAACCTCTAGCATTTCTGCAACCATACGTTCAATTTCACTCTTTTGGGCATATGGATATCTGTAAGTCCTGATGTTTGGAGGAACACTTCCTGAAATCAAATGAATAACATGATCATGATCATGAATAGGTGGGAGTCCTTTGGGAGTCTAAAATACCTTGGAATGATTGTCCAAGACTTTTTCGAGATTTGGAGAAATATATGATTTCGAAGTGGGAACCTCTAGCAAACACAATCGCGTAAGTATGCCTCGTTGTTTTTTCTTTATAAGCTTTGTCATTCCATTAGAGTTGATTATCTTTCTTGGTTTCCCTGTGATACCCCTTAATTCAACTTCCTTTCCTTCTGAAGAAAATTTCATGAAAAGTTCTTGAAAATTAAAAGCTATTGTACCCAAGGATTGTAGCCCATTGGACTCCTAGTTGCAACATCAACGCCACCCATTGGAATGGAAAGCATTGTGCTATTCAATACATATTCTCCCATGGATAACTTGATATTATGGCACTTTCCAGAGAAATTTATGGTTCCTCCACTTGCAACCATCACTTGACACTCTCGTGTTGGATATAGGAAGTAATTCAATTCCTTGGCTATCTTTACAATGAATAAAATTATGGGTACTTCCCGAATCAATCAACACTATTACCTTTTTCTTCTTGATATGTCCTTCTATCTTGATAGTTTGAGGGGTGGTAATTCCAGCCAATGCATTACAAGATATGGTCAGATTCATTTCGTCTTTCTCCAGGGTTTTTTCCTGGTGTATATCCTCTTCTTTTGATGTTTCTTGTTCCTTTTCTTCCTACTCTTCACATTCTATGTAAAACAATTTCTTCTCAGCACACTTGTGACCTTTAGCATATTTGCTATCACAACTGTAACAAAGCCCTTTTGCTCTTTTTTCTTCCAATTGTTGTGGTGTCAACCTTGTAGATTGTGGAAGGCTAGGGGAAACAACACTTCCATCTTTATAGTCATGAGTGGTAGGCTTCCTTGTGGCCATAATTTTTCTTACCAACCTGAATGCCTTCTCCAATGAATCAGGTTCCCAAATTCGAACCTCATGTTGGATGTTATCCTTCAAATTCCCTATGAACACATCAATCCTATGCTCCTCTAGAATATCTTTTACCCTTAAATTCAATTTTTGGATGTCCTCAATGTGTTCCATCAATGAACCCTTTTGTTTGAGATTTATCAATTGGCTAAAAAAACATGTTTCTTTTTGTATCCTCATAATGTGCTATCATTTCTTCCATAAAAATTGGCCAAGCAACAATTTGTTTATGAGAGCAAAGCCATTGATACCATACAAACTTATTTGGTTCCAAATATAAAGTTGCAATGCATAACTTTTGTGCGTTTTGCACATTACGAAGATTAAAATATTACTCCATCTGTAGTATCCATGTTATGGGATCCTTGCCATCAAACTTCCTCATATCAATCTTTGGAACATGGTGGGTCTTCAATCCATCGTTAGAGTCTATGAAATCATGATTAACATTTATTTTGTTCTCCTCATAAGTTTCCTTTACCATCCTTTCGCCATTAGTAAGAATTTCTTGTAGCAAATTTTTCAAATCTTCCATATTGCCTTTAAGTTTTTCTTCTATACCATCCATCTTAGCTTCCATGTTTGTCTTCAAATCTTCCATGTTGTCGTTAAGTTTTTCTTCTATACCATCCATCTTAGCTTCCACACCTTTATTTAACCATCCATTTTAGCTTCCATGCCATCCATCTTAGCTTCCACGCCTTTCTATAAACTATCCATCTTAGCTTCTGTTACTTTTTGTGAGAGTGAATTTTGTTGCATTTGGTCTCATAATTTTGATATGTCATGTTGCATTTCTTCCTCTTCTTCATGAGTCATGTTAGAGATTTCAGGTTGCTTACTAGGTGTTTCCTATTTCTTTCTTTAGAGAATCAATTAATCATAATAATGCTTCATTATACCCTTTCAATTCCTTAAAACTAATTTTTCAAACTAAACTTGTGCAAAATTTAAAACAAACTACACATCTTTTTTTCACTTTGTAGGAGCTCGATATTGAATCTGTTGTATCTCTATAATTTCGGATCTCCAAGGTCTGAAAATACGTCCTGGGGTAGCCCTCTAAGTCCTCTTTCCAACCCTGCTAGTCTGATCAAGATTGGATTCTCCAAGGAAGAGTTATGCCAAATCTCCCACGATGGCCTAATTATAGACTGGTTCACTACAACGAACTTGTACGAAGTGCCACGTGTCACTTTTTCAACCTTAAGACCTAAAACTAATAAAAAGAAGACTACAGGTCATCCTCTTTCTATAGCTTCTTACGTAATTTCAATTTGATTCTTAGAAAGAAAGTGATGACGATTTTCCCCATGTCACATGTTTGAGATATAGTTCGAGATCCTGTAAAAACCCTAACGTCCTTAGATCATATCTTTGAAAATATAGCGAGACAAGATCTAAAATTCAAACCTGAGGTTTTGACAAATGTCTACTCAAATGGGTTTTTTTTTTCGCTTCTGAAATGTCGCAGAAAAAGTTATAGCGAAAATGCCACGATGACCTGTCTGGAGCAGCGAAACCCTGGAATCCAAAGCTTTGATACCAAATGTTACGCAACTAGCTCATGAAATGGATGAAAAGATAGATCAACGCCTTCAAAATAAGCCCATTCAAGGGGGAAAACTCCTTTACATTACACAAATGAACAATCCTTGGATGATACAAATGAAAAAACCTCCTTTCTATATATAGGATTCTAAGGGGTCACAATATAATCAAAGCCAACATAAAAATAATAATATAAAGACACAACAATAACAATAGTGGGCTTCTATGAGGCACAATAATAACAAGATGGGGACAATAGGGGCACAACAATAACAATAACGGCTACAATAACAATAGTAATGGGGGAATCACTAGTATTATAGGGACCTAACACTGCTTGAGACCATAAAGTGCTCTCCTGAGTATACACACATGTGTATCCCTATCAAATGTCTCAAGCCCCTCAAGAAGCTCCATGTAGATCTCTTCCTCAACCACTCCATTAAGCAAGGTAGTCTTGACATCCATTTGGTGCATCTTCTACCCCATTTATGTTTCTAATGCAATTATGGTCCTGATAAATGAGTATCTTGCCACATGGACAAAGGTCTCCTCATAATCATTCCCCACCACCTATGAGAAGCCTTTCACCACAAATTTGGCCTTATACTTGTCAACGCTACCATCAGTTGCATGTTTCACCTCATACACTCACCTAGAACCAATAACAGATTTGTCCTCGGGTCTAGGTACAACCTCCCAAGCATCATTCTTCATGATGGAGTCATACTCCTCCACCATGGCATCTACCCACGCCTACTAGGAAAATGCCTTTTCAAAAGGAGATGGCTTAGAATCAATCAACTCTGACATGAGTGTCATATATCTGGTATATCTATCTGGTGATCTCATCTGTCTGCGCAAGGAGCTAGGAACTCCAACCTGCTACTAAGCTTCCTGCACCAACATGTCTGCCTCCCTAGTTCTCATCTTCCCCTCTCTAGAAGGCTCTGTGTGAGTGGGTGCCTCCACTTGGCTTAGTCTCTGCTCTTCCACATGTGGTTTCTCCACAAAATCTTGTGGATCTAACTGAGGCTCCTCCTTTGGGGCTAGAAGCTCCTCCTATGATGGTATGCTCATATCTCACTCTAGAGAGCTTCTCATGGCCTTCACCTCATCAAATCTCACATCCCTCCTCATAACAGTCATCCTAAGGGAGGGCATGTACACCTGGTAAATATTAGGTGTATCTTTGTAGCCTATAAAGACCCCCCTCTCTGCACTAGGCTCCAACCTTTTCCTGTTATCTTTGGAGGCATCACAATGGACCACGGATCCAGAAAAACAAAAGTGGGAGACATCTTGCTTCCTCCCAGATAAATCCTCTTTAAGTGTAATCATTCCAAGAATTTTGTAAGGGCTCTTGTTTTGCAAATAAATAACTGTATTACATGTTTCTTCCCACAGGTATAGTGGCAATCCCTAGTCATGCAACATTACTCTAGAAACTCCTACGATACTTCTATTTTTCCTCTCTACAACCCCATTTTGATGTGGGTTGTGGGGTGCAGTCAACTCCCTTCCAACACCCTCCTTGGCACACAATTATTTGAAGGAATTAGAAATGTAATCTCCTCCATTATCACTTCTTATGGATTTAATTTTCTTTCCAGACTCATTTTCAACTAATCTTTAAATTCAACAAACTTTGAATAAACCTCATCTTTATTCTTCATAAAATAGATCCAATATTTGCAGGAAAAATCATCTATGAATATCACATAATACTTATTATTTGCAACTAATATTGTAGAAAATGGTCGACACACATCTGAGTGAACTCGCTCCAAGATGGCTTTAGCTCTGTTATCTCAACCCCTGAAGGAGGATTTAACATATCTTCCAAGAGTGCATCCCTTTGGATCATTAGATTTACAAGGCTTCAAGTGAACTTCTCCATTGTTCACAAGTTCTCTAATAAAGTGATATTTAGTATCAATATGCTTTCTCTTATGATGAAACACAATATTCTTGGGTAGTGCAATCGTTGAGGTGTTGTCATAATATATTGTTGTTGATCCTTGTTGTTTATACTTGAGTCCATCAAATGCTCTTCTTAACCAAACTGCTTGACTTCTTGTTGATGTTGTTGCTACATATTTTGCTTCTATTGATGAAAGCGTCACAATAGGCTTCTTCTTAGATGCCCATTCTATCACGCTTGAACAAATATGGAACACATAACTAGAAGTGCTCTTCCTATCATCCAAACTACTTGCAAAATCACTATCTGTGTATCCAATCAAATCCTTCTTTTCTATGCTTGCATACATTATGCCATAATATCTAGTTCCTGCTATGTATTTCAAAATTATTTTTCTTGCACTCCAATGTGTGTCTTTTGGATTCTCCATAAACATAGAAATCAAAATCACTCATTGCATGATATCCAGTCTTGTAGTTGTGAGATACATGAAATTGCCAACCAATATTTTGAATAGAGTTGGATTGACATCTAATCCATCATCATCCTTACTTAATTTTGTCCCTGTTGCAACTGGTATAGGGACAGGTTTGAAATTTTCCACCGTGAATCTTTTCAACAAATATTTGGCATATTTATTTTGACAAATAAAAATTCCTTTTTCAGATTGCTCAACTTCTATGCCAAGAAAATATTTCATGAGACCAAGACCTGTCATCTCAAACTATTTCATCATGGTTGCTTTAAATTCATCTAGCTCAAAATCACCTGTAAAAATCAGGTCATCAACATATAAGCAAACAATAAAAAATTGTCCATGCTCATTTACCTTTATGTACAAGGTAGGTTCAATGTTACTTCTGCAAAATCCATTATTGATCAGATAGTTGTCAATTCTGCTATACCAAGCTCTAGGCACTTACTTCGGTCCATAGAGCGTTTTCTTCATCCTATAAACTTTCTCTTCGTTACTTTCAACTTCATATCTTGGAGATTGTTGCACATAAATTTCTTCTTCTAGAATTCCATTTAAGAAGGCTGATTTCAAATCCATCTGATATACTTTCCACTTGTTCTGAGCTGTTGTGGCTAGAATTGTGCTTATAATAACCAATATGGCTACGGAGCAAACGCTTCTCCAAAATCTATTCTCGGTTGCTGCAAGAATCCTTTTGCTACAATTCTAGCTTTAAATCTGTCAATTTCGCCTTTCTCATTCAACTTTGTCTTATATACCCACTTTACACCAATGAGATTTTTGTCCTTTGGTAAATCAACCAAATCCCATGTATCATTCTTTCCAATAGCTTCAATTTCTTCATCCATGGCTTGCACCCAATTTTCATCTCTGGTTGCTTCTTCAAATGAAGAAGGTTGGAATGACAACAATGCAAAATTTGAACTAACATCCAAATAATCATAAATATCTTTCATACTTCTCATCTTTCTCTTATCATTACTTGATTCATCACTTGATTGATTGCTAGGAGAATCTCGATCTGTTGATATGCTTGAAGATCCATGCTGCTCTGGAAATCTTGGAGTCCTTGTTGGTGTGTCTCTATTTGGTGTCTTTACCTGTGATTCGTTCTACTTCTTTTCTGCTACATCATCTTTTTCCATGAGTGGTACTTGTGCATCAACTATTTTGTCTACCGTTCCATTCCATGACTCTTGTTCTTTGAACACAACATCTCTGCTAATTATAGCCTTCTTTGTGACAGTATTAAACAATTTGTAAGCTTTTGATTTCTCGCTATAACCAGTAAATATGCAATTTTCACTTTTATCATCCAATTTGCCTCTTCGCTCCTTAGGCACATGTGCATAAGCTACACATCCAAATACTCTGAGATGAGATACGCTGCAAGACATACCTGACCATGCTTGTTTTGGTACTCTGTTCATCACACTCTTTGTAGCAGATCCGTTGATCACATAAATAACACATGCAACTGCTTATGCCCAATACTCATTAGACAAGTTTCTTCCTTTCAACATGCTTCTTGCCATATTCATAATGGTTTTGTTCTTTCTCTCTGCTACACCATTCTGCTGTGGTGTGTATCTAGTTGTAAAATATCTTTTGATTCTATTTTGGTTGCAATAATCATGGAATGCCTTTGAATCATATTCTCCACCACAATCTGACCTCAATACCTTGATCTATCGATTACTTTGGTTCTATGCTAAGGCTTTGAATTCTTTAAACTTTGCAAAAATTTCAAACTTCTGCTTCAATAAGTAAACCCAAGTATTTCTACTATATTCATTAATGAAAGTGAGGAAGTAACTACTTCCACCAATAGATTGTGTCCTTATAGGTCCACAGAAGTATGTATGCACTAGCTCAAGAGGTTTCTTTGCTCGATATGCAACTCCCTTTGGAAAACTTTCATGGTGTTGCTTTCCCAAGATGCAACACTCACAAGTACTAGCAGGTTCTTTGATGGGAGGTAATCCTCTGACCATTTGTTTTTGTTGCAACAATCTTAGACCAGAAAAGTGCAAGTGTCCAAATCAAAAGTGCCATAACCAATAATCATTAGAACATGCAACTGCAAAAGAACTGACCTGAACACTATAATTCATAATTAGAGGAAAGAGTTTGTTTCTCGTCATTTGCACCTTCGTATCAATTTCTTGCTTGGGGGCTTGTCATATATAACACATTCTTGACCTTGAAAGATAACTATGTATCATTTTTGTGTCAATTGACCAACACTGATCAAATTATGTTTGAGACTAGGAACATAATATACTTCTAAGATTGACTTCGGCTCCCCCTGTTTGGTCAGAATGTTGCCCAGTCCTTTGCCATCTACATCCACAGTCTTGTCAGTCCCCAACTTCACCTTTGTTTTCACAGATTGATCCAAATTTGCAATCAAATTATTGTTGTTTGTCATGTGGTTATTGCAACCACTGTCCCCACACAATATCAAAAGGTTCATGCATGGTATGGCAAGCTAGGAACATGGAGTTAGTACTCTCTGTAGTGACATTAGCTCTCCAATTCCCTTAATCAACTATCTTCTTCTGACAATCATGAGCTTAGTGACCAAATTTATTGCAATAATAACATCTCACCTTTGATTTGTCAAATATTTGATTATTGCTAAAGTTTCTAAAGCTGCTTCCACTTTCATGTTCATTCTCTTCTAGACCATCTCTCTAACCACCATATTTTATGCCTCATCCTCTGCCTCTTGATCTACTTCTGCCTCGACCTCTTTCTCTTGAAATAGAAATTTGACTTTTGAAAGCAGTTTCTAAAGTGGAATCCTTATTTTTGTCTATCTTTGCCACATGTGATAGAAGTGATCCCATCAACTCATTAACCGTTAATGGTGCCAAATATTTGGCTTCTTCTATGGCTGCTACCGCAACATCAAATTTGGTAAACAAAGAACTAAGGAACTTTTCAACCACTGTTTGATCTTTAATTTCTTCACCATAATTTTTTAACTGATTTACAATAGTTATGAGCTAATTCATGAAAGAATCAATGTCCTCTATCTCCTTCATTTGTAGAGTTTCAAAATCTCTCATAGTATTCTACAACTTAACAGTATTGACTTTGGCTATACTTTTATAGTTTGTTGCCAAAGTACCTCATGCTTCATTTGTTAAAGACATGATCATAATCTTCTGGAACACTGCTCGGTCCACTCCTTGCTGGATAAGCTGCAACACTTGTGCATTCTTCTTTTTGTCCTTCTTCCATTGTTCCTTGCTGGATAAGCTGCAACACTTGTGCATTCTTCTTTTTGTCCTTCTTCCATTGTTCCCTCTCTGCATTAGTGAGAGCTCGTTCTTCTGCTTCATTCTTAGGTTTTGAAAACCCCAACTAGATATAATCCCAAACATCATGAACGTACAACGTGGTCGCCATCTTAATGACCCACACATCATAATCCTTCCTTATAAACAGTGAGGAGTGAGAACTGTGGTTGGAAATTTGAGAAAACCATATTTCTCCAAAAATTTCTTTTCAAAAAATCCCAAATTTCTCTTTTATAAAAACAAAAAAAACAAAAACAAAAAACAAAAAAACTTCCACAAAACCCTAAATTTTTATTTTTATAAAAATAAAAACACTTCAATGAAACCTAAATTTTTATTTTTATAAAAGTAAAAACTCTTTCAATAAAATCCTATATTTTTATTTTTATAAAAAAAAATTCCAACTTTTATTTTATAAAAAAAAAACCTTAAAAAAATTCCTTTTAAAGAACCTTTATAAAAAAATATTTTAATAAAAGCACTTTGTTTTTAATAGGCTCCCCTTTTAATAAAAGAGTTTCCCACTCAACATATATAAAAGGGGAAGTAAACTTTTCACATGTAAATCTTCGGACTTGAAAAAAAATTGATCTTCGGTCCAATCAAATAAGGCTTCGTATTTTTTTTTAAAACATGCCGCTTGGTCTGTCAAAGCCACTCAACTCAACATATATAACGTAGAGGAATAAACTTTTCACATATAAATCTTCGTACTTAAAATAAAAAATGATTTTCGGTCCAATATATGCGGTTTGCTTTGTTAATAAATCTTCGTACTTACAAAAAAATGATTTTCGTTCCAATCAAATAAGACTTTGTATCTTTTTTTTCAAATATGCGGTTCGCTCTGTTAATGCCGATAGGCTGTGTGCTAACGCCGTTATGGCAATGAGTTCCTGCGTTAGTCCTCTAACATTCAGTAAATACAAAAAAATTGCGTGTTTTCAAATCACTATAAATTTATCTGTTATAATGTTTTATTTATAACTTACAAAGTGCTTTGTATAACATTAATCCAGAGAAAATAGATATATAATATTGTTTTTTCACTGACTATCGCTAATCCGTTTTTTTTTTACTTTTTGTAATATTTGTAAGCTTGTTTTGATATTAATTTGTGGGAAAGGTAGAAGAGAAAAAACATTAAATTACACATTAAATTTGACTATTACAATGAATACGGTGATTTTTTGTTATCACTAATTTGTTGGAAAGATTGAGGAGACAAAACACAAATTCACACACCAAACTTGATTATTACAATGAACATGGCCAAAAATATTTAAATCTTACTAGGGATTAGCGTAAAATATCTTGACAGGCAACCACACATTAAAACCTTTTAAAATATCTTGACATACAACTACACTTTTTAAAATATCTTGACATACAACTACACACTAAAAATTTTCTCAAACTAACTCAACACTTCAACCTTCAACATTAACTAACTCTCTAATTTTAACTAACTCCTCATTCTAATTAACTTATTTTAACACATTATGTTGATGAAAATAATTTATTGTTTCATAATGGTGTTACTCATTAAAAAACCAAAATAAAGTTGCACCCTAATCGGTCTGGATCGTTACAGAGTTGATAATCGCCATGGCTGACAAATTCGAAGTTCTTTATTGTCGGTAGGCACCAAGTGGCCATTCAATTCTCTCAACTCTTTTGGAGAAGTAGAATTTCAGTTTCGGTAATCTGCTGTTTCATAATTGTGTTACTCATTAAAAAAACCAAAATAAAGTTGCACCCTCATTGGTCTGGATCGTTACAGAGTTGATAATCGCCATGACTGACAAATTCAAAGTTCTTTATTGTCCGTAGGCACCAAGTTGCCATTCGATTCTCTCTCTTCTGGAGAAGTAGAATTTCAGGTTTCGGTAATCTATTGTTTCATAATTGTGTTACTCATTAAAAAAACCAAAATAAAGTTGCACCCTAATTGGTCTGGATCGTTACAGAGTTGATAATGGCCATGGTTGACAAATTCGAAGTTCTTTATTGTCCGTAGGCACCAAGTTGCCATTCGATTCTCTCAACTCTTTTGGAGAAGTACAATTTCAGGTTTCGGTGGTAGCGTTAGGCCCGTGAAACACCTTATTACAGAGTTGATAATCGCAATGGCTGACAAATTCGAAGCTCTTTATTGTCCGTAGGCACGTTGTCATTCGATTCTCTCAACTCTTTTGGAGAAGTAGAATTTCAGATTTCGATTCTCTCAACTCTTTTGGAGAAGTAGAATTTCAGGTTTCGGTGGTAGCGTTATGCCCGTGAAACACCTTATTACAGAGTTGATAATCGCAATGGCTGACAAATTCGAAGCTCTTTATTGTCCGTAGGCACGTTGCCATTCGATTCTCTCTTGTAGAGAAGTAGAATTTCAGATTTCGGTGGTAGCGTTATGCCCGTGAACCACCTTAAAACAAAACATGTCAGTGGTCAAACATTGTGGAATATCCATCTCCATCGATGTCGCAGTGACATCTCAATCTATACCGATAATAGTCTTTGTACCATGTGGGACAATTAATTTTTTTTACATTTGGGGCCACAACCATTGCATTATAAGGATATAAAAGACAAGTTAAAAAAATTGTTGCGTCCAAAATATCCATCCTCGCCGATAGGCCGAGCTTTAACAATAATTAGGCTGTGCTGTGTGGCACCCCACGCTGGCGGAACCCACAAAATGATTTTGTACATGACAGGCTAGAATATCGCCAGTATTACATTACATACTTCACAATTTTGCGGTTTACTTTGAAAATTAAATAATACAAAAACTATACTGCATTTGTCAGCAGAAACATGAATGCATAACTAGAATATTTACATATTTTTGTCATGTTGGGTGTAAAGCACCGCCACCTGTTGAAGAATTTTTCAAGAATGCAAGCAATGTGTAGCATAGAGGGAGAAATTCATGTTACGCACAAATCACATTATCCATACGACAAGTCGGTTTCTCTGTTACCGGTTTTCCATTTTTTGCAGCATTTCTTGACTTCTTTATGTTGGCTTTTGTAACGTGAGATAAGTTGGTCAATGCGCCACTTGCTTCACGTTAACGCGACGATTTCTCCGTCTCTTCGCACTTCAGGTCCTTCCATGTTATTAAAGAAACTGCTATAACCTACGCTACTTTCTTGACGTCTTTGCACTGGTCAATGCCACAATTCCCTGATGTGCCTTTTCCATGTTATTGCCTTGCACTCTGGAAACAAAAATAACTTTTGTTGACGCAGCACTCAGCCTTACATGGGAGCAGAAATACAATAACTTTTGTTGATTCAGCACTCAGCCTTACATGGGAGCGGAAACACAATACACGTTATCGAGTGGCTATGAACCTTTCGGCTACGGTGGCACTTGGATATCCTTTCTACCCAGTTACAGTTCTCTGAAGACTGTGAGATGAAGCCTCATTGCAAATGCCGAAGCTGGAGCGGGTGACCAGGACTGATTCATACTAAACAAGATATCAACTTCTCAGAATAATATATTGGTCTTCATTAATTCATGTCTTTATCTTCCGGATGTATGTAGAGTATGAACATTACAGACAATTTGTTCAACATCAAGAAATGAAGCGATACTAGAAGATTTTCTGATATTTCGTCTCAGAGGGTCCCTTTTGGACATTGGTGTAAATGTGTTAGAAAACCTGCACAGATGAATCTAGCTAGTAAAGGTTGAACACACAGCTTTGCAGAGCAAAAACATTAAAAGAAAATTGAAAGAAGAAAAGAATGATTCATTAGAAAATATGTTACAATGCTCATTATATAGCATTACTGGGTGAAAATCCCAAGGTAATGAACTATAGTGGGTGAAGATCCCAAGGTAATGAACTATAGTGGTGATCAATGAGAAGACTCAACACCTACAACAAGTTCCGGAGATAACTAGTCAGTTGCGGAGTTAGAGAAGGAGCAAATCAAGGAGTAAATCATGCAAAGGAATCTTGCATTCCTTTGCATGCAATCCCATGCTCTAACTAAGAGTC
>APFE030295975.1:33798-68758 GCA_000404065.3 Pinus taeda
CCATGCTCTAACTAAGAGTCTGCATGTAGATGTGTAGTAGTTGCATGCTCTAACTAAGAGTATGCATGCAGTTGCATGTAGTTGCATGCTCTAACTAAGAGTCTGCATGCAGTTGCATGTAGTTGCATGCTCTAACTCAGAGTCTGCATGTAGGTGTAGTAGTTCCAACAATTGGATTATTACTTCTTTTATTTTAGAGTTCTTGCAGGATTTTTCACTACACTCGGAGTTGGATCTTCCGAGGAACATGTGTTTGGTGGTTTACAACTTTACAGTATTGGCGGTTTACAGACTTTGGATCTGATTTCTTGGAATCTGAAATTTTTTTTCAAAAAGCTAATTGAAGAGAGGTGGTTATTGACTGTGGGTGGTATTTGAGATTGGCGGGGTCATTTTGAATTCTCCGGTTGCTGTGAATTCTGCCTCTCACCGGTGATCCTTTTCTCATAGGACGCTTTCTTAGTGTACTCGATTAGTACCTCTTCTCACTTCCTCCTCCCGCCATCTGGACTCAGTTAGTTTTTTCATTTATGACTCTCTCCCGAAGTCGTTTGTCGTTCTGATTTTGCATTAATCCGGTATTTTCCTGGGGATCTTGGAGGTTTGTTTTCATCTCCTTCTGTACCTCTCCTTTCGATACCTGGCAGATGGATCCTACTTAACTGTTGGAAATCCATTGCCATTTACTCCCTGTTTGATTTCTGGTGAGATGTACTTTACCCTCCTTTCATCCCTCTATACTGTTGTCCTCGATCATCCACACACGTCGTCCATGGAGCTTCCATCCTCCCCGGACCCCGAGGTCCTCGTTGCCATCACCATAGAAGCTGAAAGTCAGGGAGGCCTTGAACCGTCGAGAGGCATACCATATGTTTTTGATACTGAAATTCCGGACGTATCTGAGAATGACGCACATGGTATTTCCACTGGAAAAAAAGGGGGTGGTAAACATTGCAAATCTCTGAAAGCGAATCTCATTCCGAAACCCTTACCGCTGCAGCGTGAGTCAGTCTGGGACAGTATTGCGAGATTGAAATTACATGCATTGCTCGGTCGCTGGCAATTCATTTACCTCACTGGTGAACAGATCAAGAATTGTATGACTACATTCTGGGTTCCCAAGCTTTTACCTCACTGGTGAACATATGAAGAACTGGATGACTACATTCTGGGTTCCCAAGCTTAGATGCCATCCGAGGATTAGCATGTTGCATAATGGTTGGGTATGTTTTCACTTTCTCATTCCTGAAGACGTTGATCTCATACTCGCACTGCCCCGGGTTAAGGATCGGGGGTTTCTGTTGTTGCAACATTGGCAGGCTGGATTCAATCCACAAACGACATCTCCTCGGCGTAAGATTGTATGGGCCAAGCTATTGGGATTAACTCTTGAACTTTGGAACTGCTCGGCAATTATTGACATTGCAAATTCCATTGGTAATTTTTACTTCTGGGATGAGGGTTGTATAGAGAAGATGGATGAGAAGATTGCTTGGGTGCTCGTTGAGGTAGATTTTGGCGGAGATTTATTATCAACTCTTGAATTAACTTGGGATTCCTCCTCACTCATTGTCTGTATTGATTATTGGGGTATTCCGTATTGATGTCTTGCTTGTCATTTGACGGGTCATCTCCTTCACTCTTGCCCGGCTCGTAGATCGACTTGCAGAACATCCTCTTGGAGACAGTCACGACAATTCGATCAAGGTTCGGGATGGTCATGCAGTTACTAAACAACCTCTATCGAATCCAAGTATTTATCTGCCCCTTTCTCCCTTTTTATCCTCTCCTCGCTCCAAATTTACATCTTCACCTTCTCCTACATCTCCCCCTTCGACTTCACCTCCAGTCCAGATCCTAATCTGGTTCTCACTTCACCTTCTCTAGAGAAACGGGAAACGGAACGGTACGAGAAACGAAGTTGGGAGGTTTCGCATATAAGAAACGAGGAGAGAGAAAAACACCATATGAAAGATGAACAATATAAACAATGTATTAATGATAAACTTGCAATGTTTCTGTTCATGAAATTGTAAAAAAACAATTGTAAATACTAATTTAGTTTTATGAAAGAAGTGATAATTTTGTAGATCCATAAATGAAGTCTTGTGGGGTAGATTGATGGTCTGGACAAGAAGCCACCATTATGTTTGTTGGAAAAAAATCCCATTATACCAGAGTTGCTAGGTGGTAGGAGAATGGAAGGGGACAATGAAGCAAGGCTGAGTGAAGATTGTGCTAAGAAGAAAAACTAAAATACCTCACAAGTAGTTATCATGCTAGAAGAATCTCATTAACTTCACTTGCCCTATATTCTTCCACATCTGGAAATTTCCAGGTTCAAATTTTGCTATTTTTATGTATTTCCAAGGGCCATTTTCCCTGTGAGAGGAGCCCTGAATTTTCAGGAGAAAATTAATGAAGGAGAATTTGTTGGGGCAAATTTACTGTGATTTTTTTTATGGCTATTTGTGACTGATTTTCTGAGCAAATTTTCCAAAGCAAATTTATACTGTTTAAAAGTTGAAAACACCAGCGTATTTGTTTTTACAATTTCATAATGCATTTGTGAAGAAATTATTTTCTAGGTATAAAAAAATTGACGGTAAAATAAATCAGATCTGGTGTTAAAAGTTCAACCACCATTCACTCCAATTGTGAAAAATCAATTTAAAGTGTAAGCAAACATTGAAATCATGCCATTTATAATGGACCTTGATACAGAACTTGCCAAGTTGGCTCGCCAAGCTGTAAAGGGACTTGTAATGGAATAGCTTAAACAACTGATAAGAGTTTTGACTTTTTCCCTGTGGAATATGAGAGGAATATCAAGATAATGCGGTACTTCCCGGAGCAATAAAGTTAACTGCAAGTCTATCCAGAAACAGTGAGAAGAAACTGTTTCATTTCGCGGGAAATCGTTTCTTGCCAGTGAAAACGAAAACGGCCGTTGCAGACGGCGTTTCTAATATGGTTGGGTTTCTCCGAAGGTTTCTGCCAGAAACGGCGAACATCGTCCCGTTTCTGGTAACTAGGCTTCTCTATACTCTCATCTTCCCGGGCCATCCGCCCCTCCTCCAGCGACTCTCCAGTTCATTTATGCCTCCCCTCCATCCCCCTTTTCCCCGGACCGCTATTTGGAGGCATTATCAATCTCTGATTTTGTCAGTATGGAACCATTGTCCATAAAGAAATCATTTTTTCATCTTAGGGAGTGGCTAAATAAAGGAACTTGTTCTTCAACCCCTATGGCTACTTCCTCTTCTTCAACCCCTGTGGTTACTTCCTCTCTATCATGGAAGAAGAAAACTGTTAAATTCAAGAGGCTTTCTTCCTGTCTCTATCTAGTCGCACCTCTAAATGGCTCTGTCCCATCATCTTCTCTCTCGGGTCCTTAGAGCGGATGGACCCGTTCCTCTAATCCCCTGATGATTATTCTATCCTACAATATTAAGGGACTAAGGGCCGAGCATAAATCTCGCTCATTGAAAGGCCTCATACACAGGCATCAACCAGACTTGATACTTCTGCAAGAAACTATGATCTCAGGGAGAGATCATGGGAAATACTTCTCCATGTTTGCCCAAGGTGGCATGTCAGTGCCACCAGTTCTTGTGGACTCTCTAGTGGTTTAGCGGTGGCTTGGAAGTCATTTAGTTTCAATCTTATGTCTTACATGAATCCTACAACGATTTTATTAACTGGACACTCCCAGGGATCAACTTCTCATATCCATATTATCAATTGTTATGCACCCTATTTTGGCAGGCGCATTTTCTGGGACATGGTTTTGGAAACCAGTTTACTGGATCTGGCTTCTCTTATTGTGGCTAGCGATCTTAATTTGACAGTTGATAATAATCAAATACGGGGACATAAGGTGAAGTTTGATTCCATGGTGATTTACTTCAAATCACTCTTTTATGCTTCATCCCTCCGAGATATTCTACCATCCAAGATCGTCCCTACCTGGAGTAATGGATGGACTGGGATTGAATACATCTCTAAAAGCTTGGACATATTTCCGTTAAAGATCATCTGGTCTTTGGATTGGCAGATCTCCACTCTTCGGTTATTCCTTCATTTTCATCGGACCATCTAGCTATTTTTCTATACTGGACAGGGGACACTGGCCGCAAGGCATATCGTTTTAAGTTCAACCATTCGTGGTTGACACATAAGGACTTTATTGATATTGTACACAAGGGTTGGAATGGACAGTTTTCTACGTCGTGCCCAATGGATCATTTGAGTAATAAACTGCATTGTCTTAAGCGGGTGGTTTGCAAATGGGTTAAAGAGTAAAGAATTGTTGATTCTCACAATTTGGAAGCCATCAAAGCCTCTTTGAGGGACCTTTTCGATTTGGACGATCTTCTATTCACCTCCGAAGTGCACAAAAATCAGATATTGGAATTGGAAACTCAGAGAAGAGGCTTACACAAGGCACATGAAATGGCTTGGAGATTAAAAAGTCGGGCAATTTGGGTTGAAGCTAGAGACAAGAACTCGAAATTTTTTCACAGATTTGCATCCATGAGGTGGAAGGAAAACTATATTTGGAGCATTAGTGGATAAGGGGGTTATGTTTTCACTTCTCAATTTGATATTGAACAGGCCACTTATCATAATTTCGGAGCTCGCTTTTTTCTTTATTCTTTCTTTCTTTTCTTTTCTTTTCTTTTGTTCTTCTTCTTAAAAAAACTTTCTTTTAGAGATCAAATGGACTTTATTAGTCATATGCCCTTGATGCTACAGGGGTTTGAGAATCACATTCTCGGAACACCTGTTACAATTGAGGAATTACATTATGTTCTACATGCTTGCGGCAAAGAAAAAAGTCTCGGGCCAGACGGTTAGGGGGTCAAACTGTACATACATTTTTTTGATCTTATGTCACAAGATCTTTTGAATGCTATGGAAGAGTCCCAGATTGGGGGTTGTTTTTCGAGTGCCATTAACGCTACATTCATAACATTAATACCCAAAAAGAAGAGTTTGGACTCCTTTTCCGAATTTTGTCCCATTTCCCTTTGCAACTCTGTCTATAAATTGATTTCTAAGCTCATTGCAATCAGGTTTAAATCTCTTCATACTGATCATATATCATCGAAGTAGTTTGGTTTCATAGAGAGGCACCAGATTCAAGATGCGATGGCTATTGCATAGGAAGTTTTACATTCTATTAAAGTCAAGAGACATAATGCTTGCCTAATGAAGATTGACATTACCAAGGCTTTTGACAGCGTCAACTCAGAATATCTTACACTAATTCTTTATAAAATTGGTCTCAATATCCACAATGCTAACTGGATTTTGGCTTGTGTTTCTTCCAATAATTTTGCAGTGATTGTAAATGGTCTCCCTACTGCATTTTTCAAAGCACATCGGGGATTAAGGCAAGGATGTGATTTATCCCCAGTGTTGTTTATTCTTATCAAGAAAACTCTTAGTGGGAAAATCATGGATTTCAGGACAAAGGCTTGATCATGGGCATCAATATGACTAGACATATCGGTGTTACCCATTTGATTTTTGTTGATGATCTCCTGCTTGGTGGAGAGTCTTCTATCACTGAATGGTCATAATTTCATCATATATTATCTTCTTTCGGATCTACTTCTGGTCTCGTCAAAGAATTCTCATAAATCTGAAGTGATTTATGCACAAGTGACTGGGGGTGAGATCGATTAGATTTGTGGTCTATTTGGGATCTATGCACGAATAGTGGACTCAGGTTTTCACTATTTGGGTTTCCAAATAAGATGAATCAATAGAAAATCGCTGACGGGAGTTGGATTATAAAAAAAATTTGATCTCAAATTAAAAAATTTGACTTTCAAGTGGCTCTCCATCCGGGGTAGGCTCATTCTAATCAAAGTTGTCCTTCAGCCTTTATCTGTATATTGGAAGCATCTCTATATGCTGCCAATGGAGATCATACAAAAAATTGATGCAATACTGACTAGATTTCTTTGGTCCAGTAAAGAGCCTTCATGCATGATCCATCTCGCTAGATTGTCTCTTTTAGCCAAAGATGTTGATCAAGGGGGGTAGGGGATCTTGGATACTCTATCTTTTAATAGAGCTCTCATATGCAAAAATCTGTGGAGAGGACTGTCGGGTAGGGGTATATGGTCTCAGATCATCAGAGGTAATTATTTGGATTATCAGGATTATGAAGTCTGGATTAAAGGTGGTGCAAAAACCCCTCTCTCATCCTCATACATCCGGCACAGTATAATGAGACAAAGACATTGGCTATCTGTGGGGCTTTGTTGGGAGGTTGGTAATGGTAGTAGAATTGAGGTTGGATTGGACACTATCAATGGTTTCCAAGAGGTACATATGTTATCTGTCCTGCTCCTTCAACACTTGCACAACAAAGGTATTTTTCTTTTATCTCATATTGCTTCTTTTTGAGCTCATTCTCCTTATTTACAAACTTGGCTCCGAGCATAAGACATTGACCTGTTTGGTCATTTGGCTACAAAGTGGACTCTCTATATTACACAGATTGAGGCTGCAAACATTTTTATCTCAGATGAGATAGATAAGATGAGATGGGTTGGACACGTTCATAAGAACCAAATTGCGACCAACGACATTTACAAATCCATTTCCATCCCAACTATTTTTGCAGAGGAATACTCCTGGTATCACAAATATTGGAAATGGAATTTCCCTTTGAAGCTCAAATATTTAGGATGGTTGGCCTTAAATGATAAAATACTCACCTGGAAGAATTTAGCTCGCAAAGGTTTCATTGGACCAAGTATCTACATGTTGTGCAAGCAAAATTCTGAAGATGTTGATCATATCTTTTTGAACTGCTCGGTAGCCACAGAAATTTGGAATTCGATCCTTAATGTGTTATAGATTAATGAGGATTGGAAACATACTTCACTGTTGGCATGCTTTAAACATTGGTTTCTGTCACAACAAGTATTTGGTTCTCTGCCTTTCTTCATCAATTGGGGCATATGGCACTACAGGAATCTTAAGATTTTTGAAGACAAACAAATTGATATAAGATACTTTGTCATGGGGATTATGTCTTATTTTTCTGAGACAGGACCCATGAACCATGTTAAAAAATCTCGGTAGGTCATTTTGCATGACATCTGAAATGAGTATCCGGTGGGTTTCTTTGATGGGGCTTCTAAATTGGACAATGCGGATGTGGTGTACTCATTGTTACTGAACCCAACAAGCATTATCACTTCTGGTGGGAGGGTGGTACCGGGTCCAATAACAGGGTGGAAATCATCACACTATGGGGGCTACTATTTACTGCTAGGCTCAACATCGACACTCTGCAATTTTTTGGGGATTCTAAAGGATGCATAGATTGGTTCAAGGGATTGTCATGTTTCCAACCTCCCTTACTGGCCTATTGGATGAAGCGCATCCGTATATTGATAAGATCATTCCAACACATTGATTTTAATCATATATACAGAGAGCAGAATTACATTATTGACTTACTCTCTAAAAGAGACATTTCAACATCTCTTGAAGTCATACACTATGCTGCATTCAATCGAGATACCTGATCTGCTTCTAACACTATTCCTACTTCATAAATAAAACTATTATATGATATTTACTATATTTCCATTTTATCTTTTTATAACTAAACATATGCTGAAAAATGCCATAGTTAATATCTGTTTAGATTTTTTTGGTAAGCTTAAATATATATTCTCAAACAAAATTATGTAATTATACTTTCTTTACTTAATATTAAAGAAGACGTTTCGTTCGACCAAAGAAGAAAAAAAAAACCAACCAACCTGGAATATTCACATCTTAAAAGCATCTTGGGCCTTTATATGTCGGTAGTCTCGTCGTCCGTCCATGCCCGAAGCATGAAGAGATGCATAGAAGTGCGTTGTCAATATCAGATTTAAATTAACACGTTGGCAAACAAATAACCAAACAATATATTTATAATGCCATAAATAGGTGATAAATAATGAATATGAGAGCATTGAATTAATTAATATTATAATGTTCTAAACATTGTTGTATTTATCAGTGATTTACATGATACTATTCTGTCATTATTAGTCGCTGCTATAGCGTTCGCAAGAGCGTTGATTCTCTGTTAATCTGAGTTGAGTTGATTACTGAAAATTCATTTCATTTAGCATATTTAATCAAAAATTTTGTTAAAAAATATATATATATATCTGAGTTGAGTTTACCACCGAAAATTCATCTCATTTAGCGTATTTAATCAAAACTTTTCTTAAAAAATATATTCAAAATTATTTAATTTTAATTTTAATATGATTGGATAACAAGATTTGAAATCTTATTGCAGGTTTTCATTTTCCAATGTATTCCAAACAAGATAACCAAAGTTGAGTTTTCTCCGATATATATAAAATTTGATTAAGTTATACAAGGTTGGCTTTTCTCCCCTAGATAAAACTAACGCTAAGTTGTAAATTAACATTAACTCATAACATTAAATGTTATGGCTTTCAGTAGCAAAAGCCTTTTATATTCGCGGTCATACTATACACTATAGAGCAATCTGTAAATGTGTTAGAAAAACTGCACAGATGAATCTAGCTAGTAAAGGTTGAACACACAGCTTTGTAGAGCAAAAACACTAAAAGAAAATCGAAATAATAAAAGAATGATTCAGTAGAAAATATGTTACAATGCTTATGATATAGCGTTACTGGGTGAAGATCCCAAGGTAATGCACTATAGTGGTGATCAATGAGAAGACTCAACACCTACAACAAGTTCCGGAGATAACTAGTCAGTTGCGGAGTTAAAGAAGGAGCAAATCAAAAGTAAATCATGCAAAAGGAATCTTGCATACAATCCCATGCTCTAACTAAGAGTCCGCATATAAATGTGCAGTAGTTACATGTAGTCGCATGCTCTAACTAAGAGTCTGCATGTAAATGTGTAGTAGTTCCAACACAATCAATCGCTCTGACCGAGACCAGATAACTGATAATATGCGTGCATTCATCTTTCAAATAGAATAGCGATAATCCGTAGAACCTATTTGATTGAATCATAAGGTCACACCCTGCCCGTAGCAATAAGGTTACACTGTTGCCGCATAAGGTCACACCCGCCTGATCAGATGCAAGAATAGGTCGACGAGCACGAACTGTACAGCCAGGGCTTACCTTATGCACTACTTTCAATCAGATGTTTGCTTATGTTTTAATTAGTGACTTCTGCATCTAAGTGCACAGCAACAATTGCCACACAAAATATTATTTGCGAAGACGGGTTGTTGAACAGAGGAGGAGGATCCATTCGACATCATCATCAAGGTCTCTCTTTCTTGGCGAACACATGTGGGGGCAGGATGCCCCTCCACTCCCGCTCCGGATGGCATCTCATGTGCCCAAACAAAGCCTTCCAGGATGAGAACTCCTTCCCACATTCAGTACAGGGACTGGCTTTTTTCGCCAAGAAAATGGAATTTGTCTTCTTCGCAACAACAAACTTGTGTTGCTGCTGTCGCTGATGCTGGCAGCCTGGCGCCATGCACGGTTCTTCCATTTGAAAATTATTTCTCCGCCCCTTGGGATTCCGGAGAAGGCACAGAAAACAGCCTTATAATTCATATTCTTCCCCTTGCTTCCCCTTTGCCCTCAGACATAACCGTGCTCGTCCCAGAGCTCTCATTGTTCCATTCACCAGTCTTAAAGTTCCTCTGCTGATCGTCCACCACATCGGAATCTTCGCTGCATGGACCGGTTCTTCCCTTCGTCTTGGCCAGGCCAGATCTCCCATCACAAGCATACTTCCCTCCCGGATTGTGAACAGTCGAATTGTCCTCATCACCATTCAAGATCCCAAAATTTCTTGTGCCTTCCATCAGTTTTGAAACAGAGCCGGAGTCTGCTCGGGCCAGCGTCCCTGCCATATGCCCGTGTCTGGTAACAAAACAAAAGAAATGAAATGGGGAATGGGCACCGGCGAGTAATGGAGTGGAACAGGTCGCCGGTTTTCCTACCAGGACCCTGGACTCTGCCATCTATCATCAACCAGCGCTCTGTCACTAATGTTATTCTTTGGCCCATACATACCGTTTTCCACCTCCTCCTAATATGGGTGGGCAAGACTGTGAGCAAGCAGGAGCACAAGTGAAACCCGAATATAACCCGACATACCAGCGGTGATTTCTGATACCGGCCCAAGAGTAATGGCGAAATCACCATTAAATCACCTGTCGTCATCAGTGAGCATCAGCTAATAACGGCTAGTTTTGGACATTTCGTTGCAGTGAGTGCTTTGGATGGACTCTGCGGATCCCATCTATTTTTCAACAGCAACAATTATCACACACTTGCAACAGCTGTGATAAACACTGTGTCAACCCCAACCGCATAAACACTGTGTCAACCCCAACCCCAGGAGAATTTCTTTTCGGATAACTTGCTATTTTTTCGGTAATTATATCGGCAGGGACTACTGCTGCCTAGAGATCTTGTTTATAATGCTCTAAACATTGTTGTATTTCTCAATTATTAAAATATTTTTTTGGTCACTGTTCGCATTCACTACGGGCACGAGGCGTTTATTTAAGTCGTTAGCCTATACTTCTGCCAGTTGTGGAGAAAAAAGAGGCAGAGCAGAACATTTATATGGGGTGTTGGAGCAATATTACGATGAAATTTCAAAGCGATTACTACTGATTATTATCATGGCCGATTTTCCAATCTAACTGTAGTTTTTATGCAGGAGGAAGGTGTGTTGAGAATACAACAGCTGCGTTGAGAAATAGTGTACGGAGAGGGGATGTTGTGTTGAGAAATGGTGTGTGGAGAAATACGTGGGTGTACATATTACAAAGAGCTTTTATTGTGAGTAAGTTTTTTTTTGCTAAAATCAAAATCAAATTATAAATAGTAAAAGCAAAATTATATTATTAAGTCTGATTTGATCATTCAATTTATTGTGAGTAAGTTTTTTTTGCTAAAATCAAAATCAAATTATAAATAGTAAAAGCAAAATTATATTACTAAGTTTGATCTGATCATTCAACTTGTCGTCCTGATAATGAACTAGATTTGTTGGTTCGAAACGGGTGGACAAATGAAATTTCTTGTAATTTACCCCAAAAAACTCTCTTATATTTAATATGGATCACAAAAGCCTCAATTCAACAATTAATCTTGTTTTTTGAATTATATATTAATCTACTTTCTTAAAAACAAAAACTTATATAAATTAGAAATCTAGATAACATTTACTCATTTACAATTTGTAGCCTTTACTAATTTACAATTTCTGTGATTCATATTGTTATTTAGAATTAATCTAATAATATAATTAATCCAAAAGAAATTATGAATAATACATGACATTTATTAAATTAACTTGTTTAAATAAAATAAAATAAAGTTAGGTTTACTATTGATGTGGCTCTATTATTGATGTGGGTTTATGCAAAATAATTTGGAAAAAAGGTGGAGGCTGTGAAAGAATGCATTAACCCAGTATTTTTGTGAACCCACCAACAACGCGACGACTCTAGTTTGAGCAGGGGCTGAGGAAGAAAATAGGCATCGCGCAACGGAAGAAAACCACGTCGGGGCACCGGAACTTGCGCGCATCGCCGAGAATCAAATCTAGCATCGGGTGGCAAGGGTTCGAGCCTTGGCAAACGAAACCACAAGGAGTGGGCTGCCATGGTTTTATTTTTATACTCCGCTGAATTACATTTGCAAAGTCGAATTTCAACGAACCTGCGCTGATAGACAACTTTATTCACCTTGTTGTTCGAGTTTGAGATTAATCTAGGGTTTTGGCGGCCAGGGTTTTATTTTTACACTCTGCTGAATCACATTTGCAAAGTCGAATTTCAACGAACCTGCGCAGAGAGACAACTTTATTCACCTTGTTGTTTGAGTTTGAGATTAAGCTATGGTTTGATCTGTAATTCATCGAATTGGGGCTGAATTGGTTCGGAAACCCCGAGATTGGACGAATTTTGATTTTCAATCAAAAAATACGCCGAATGCGGATACACAGAATCGGAGGCAAATAGGAAGAATAGGGAAAATAAGAAGAATAAGACGAGTCGCTTTTCGTGGCATTGAAAGGAAATAGCAGAGAGAAATCTGAGTAGGCAAAGAAAAATATATATTACAGACTCTGTCGTCACGGCCTCCTTTCGCGCCATGAGCCTCTTCGGCTTGGGCAGGTACACTTTTGTGCTTGTTGGGGTCTTTTAATTTCAATGATTCTTTGGATTTTTAATGAAAAATTGTTTGAGATGAACATTTTTTTAAAAATGATCAGTGTCCCGATCCATGTATTATCGAAAGATTTTGAAAAGAATTCAAACATTTTTAAGAGGAATTGCTCGGAAATCTGTGATCTAGGGTGTTTAACACGGCCCGTTAGAGTAAACGTCAGTCACTAATTTCAAATTATTTATAAAATTTGTGTTTCGAATTCAGGCTTCAGATTTTGTTTGAGTGACGTTGAAAAGAACATTTATGAACTTACTTTGAAAATCTGTATTAGAAAGCCAGTTGTCAAGACTCCTGTGGTTTCTGAATGGATTTTGTATTATTTTCTTATTTTTTAATACTAAGTTTTATTATCTTCATGATATAATTTCGAGTTTCATCTCGTAAGAATTTATGCGTTGGACAGGAATCAACGGACATTCCGCCCTAAGAAAAGTGCTCCTTCAGGAAGTAAGGTGTGTTTTCTCGTGTTCCTCATTATAGCTTTACATGGACGTCACTTGCTTACATGGAGAAGTGAGCTTTTGGATTTCAACTATGTTGCAATTACCCATGAATGTATTGTACCGTAGACAATTGCAATCTGTCGCATTCTGTAACTTCATTAAAGCTCCAATCTATTTTTTATCATTTCTGAGGACCTGTTGATTTGCTGCGAGTTATGAGCATGTAAACATGCACGTTCATTCCTTCGTTAATGTTGTGTGGACATGCACGTTCTCAGCCAAAAATTCTACCTTATTTCATCTTGTTTATAATGATAATTTTCATCTATGAGCACCACACATGCTGCAATACGCCTTAAGATCGATGTAATATACGTCAACATAGAACTCAATGGGCCTAAATAGGGTTCTAGTAGAGTTGAATAAAACTAACAACTAATTAAAGTCTAGAGGAATTTTGGAAAATAACAGATCAGTTAAACAAAGAGGTGGATAACTAATCTAGGAGGATCTTCGAAATGCTCAAAATTCAACAGTCTCAAATGCTCATGAAACGAGCGCGAAGTCGAAGAGATCGTCCCGCTGATTCTAGTAGTATGTTTAGTTTTCAAAATGGCCTTTGTATGAGGAAGAAAATACGCTCTAAAATTTTTCCCAAACAGGCAAAAAATGGGCAAGAGCAGGCTAAGTGGCAGTCGCAGAACAGAGCACATCGCAGTCTCATAGCAGGGCACGTGGCAGTGTCACAGTAGGGTACGTGGTAGTCAAGTTAAGTCAAGTCAAGTCAAATCTGCAGGTCAAACCTCCAAATACGCTTTGAAATTTTTCCCAAACAGGTAAAAAATGGGCAAGAGCAGGCCAAGTGGCAGTCGCAGAACAAGGCACGTGGCAGTGTCACAGTAGGGCACGTGGCAGTGTCATAGTAGGGCACGTGGTAGTCAAGTCAAGTCAAGTCAAATCTGCAGGTCAAGCCTCCAAAATGTGGGTCAAACCCGCGACCACGACAATCACAATACAAAACTTTACCAATGGATCATGCATGTCATTTGTTTTAACATGGGCGCGCATATAGTTATGTGGGGGAAGGGTTGGTGGAGCCCGCCCTATCTGGCGGCCCCGCCAAACCCAAAGTTGGTTATCGACGCTCCAAACATAGCAGCTATACACCAACATGTCATGACTATTGCGCATACACCAAAGTTTATAACCAAACGCCACTGGGGATTCACATAAATCACCGGAAGTCTTATGTTAAGACTATGGGTATAACATATATCAAACGTGGGCACAGCGCGGAGTCCAATGTCAAATATGGCGTGCAGGGAGTTATTACAAATATTCGCCAGTTCAATTATAAACTATATACCATATATAATGCTATGAGTTGATACATGTGTTGCCACCATTCTAAAGTTTCAAACCATATGTTAAATATGGTCGAGCCCATCACCGCTGGGGATATGTTAAAACTATATGATATAGTTTTATACTATATATGAAATATATGTATTCAACAGTCCAATGGTTTTCAACCATATAACATTTTGCTGAACTGTGTAATACTATGTATTACAATGTGGTTATAACAATTTGCTATGTATTGTCAAGCCAATCCCGAGAGGCCTGCGGGTTTGACCCTGAGACCTGCTCGTGGATCTATAAAAGGTTTTGCCACTGCGTTAAAGCCAAAGGAGTTGTAAAATGTGTCTGTTGAACTTGTGTTACTTGTGCCTGTAATATGCCTTTTGAGGCATAACTTGGCCAATATTGTGCCTTTTTGAGATCTGTAAGTTGTGTTGGGAAGATGAGGCCGAGGTCTGTCTTTTGACAGTAGCCATCGCTGTCTGTGTGCACATTCCAGAATGGTGAATTTGATGTAAAGAGACTTTATGAGCATTCTTAATACAGTGGACATCTAGTGGAAGGGGACTCGGAGATGTAGTCCAGGAGGGACGAACTTCGTCTTCAAGTTTTCTGTGTTTGCTTCTTTTTCTCTGATGTTCATGCTTAATTTCAGATTTCAAGTTTTATGTTTAAGGCACATAAAAATCAATTTTTCTCATTTTATTCACTTAAAGGCAACCTTAGTTAATATTTGGTCAAATTGTGCAAATAGTCAATTCTCCTATTTTCGGATCATATTTTGATATCAGAGCGAGGTTGATCATGTATAAGCAAGATATTTTCCAATGTGAATGTTGACTAGATCCAAGTTGCGACGTGGAGAAGGGAAACTTGAGAAGAAAAATCCAGAGATTGGAAAGAGGAAAGTCTCTCAAAAGTTGAAGATGGGAGAGCCAAATGGAGGAGAAGCTCCTGAAACAAAGGTCGTTGGAGAGGAGAAATATCAACAAATGTTCTTTAATATGCAAAGGATGATTGCAGAGCTTTATGAAGATAAGAAGACTAGAGATGCAACTTCATCTTCTAAATGCAAGAAAGAGAAAAAGAGCAAGGAAAAAGCTGATGGTAATGAACCTCCTTCTCCTCCATCTTCGTCTTCTTCTTCTTTATTCTCTTATTATTCAAGTTCAGATTCAGACTCACAAAAGAAGCAAAATAAATCTCCTTTATTGAAGCTTGATGTTAAGTTTGAATTGCCAACATATGATGGTGAAATGAATCCTGAAAAATTAGATAACTGGATAAAGCAACTTGAGGTGTACTGTAGAATTCAAAATGTTGTTGATGAATCTACAAAATTTCAGTTAACTACACTTAGAATGGGGGGAACAACTTTGATTTGGTGGGAAAGTAAAACTCAATTAGATTTGAAGCAAAAAGGTAAAATTATCTCTTCGTGGTCTAGGTTTGTTAAAGCTCTTAGAAAGCAATTCTATCCTTTAGGATATATGCAATAGGCTGTAATAGATTGGCAATATTTAAGGCAAGGTAAAGGACAGAGTGTGCAAGAGTTTACATATGAATTCAGGAAAAAGACATCAGCACTTAATGTTCCATTAGACACACGGGAAATTTTGTTAAAGTATATTGGAGGTTTGCATTCTTATTTGCGACATACTTTGCTTATGTTTAATTCAACTGACTTTGATAATGTGTGTGTACAAACCATTCATATTGAATTAGGTGGCAGAACTTTTCAATCAAACTTTTCAAAGAAACCATTCAAGCATTCAAAGAACAAAGATTCCAAAGAAGGCAAGGGAAAGAGTAAGTTGAAAGAGAAGAAATCGGCAACAACTAAGAAGGAAGGAGAAAGGCCTGCTTGTACTCATTGTCAAAGGGTTGGACATGATGACTCCAAATGTTGGAAGCTTCATCTTGAACTTAAACCAAAGAAGTTCCTTAAGAAGAAGGGTGAGATGAAATCTAATGTAGCAGTCCAACAAGATTTGGGATCTGACTTTGGCGATGAAAAGAAGATTACCGCTATGGGTCTAACAGGTATTCCTTCTGAAACTAGCTCTAGTTCTACTTGTTCTATATCTTCTTCAAAATCTAATGCTATGATTGACGTAAAGAAGAGAGTTGAATTGTTTCACATAAGGATCATATCCAAGCACACTAAGATAGACACATTATTCGATAGTGGATCACAAGCAAATCTAATTTCTGAGGAACTAGCAAGGAAATTGGGTTTGGAAACTAAAAATCATCCAAAACCATACCCTTTAGGATGGTTGAAAGAAAATACTCAGATGCAAGTCACAAAATAACGTTGATAAAGGTTTGCAATTACAACTAATTTTGATGATGAAGTTGAATTAGATGTGATTCCTTTGGATATATATGGAGTTATGTTGGGTAGTCCTTATCTTTATGATCGAGATGCCATATTTCATAGAAAGGAGAATAAGTATCATCTCTTTAAAGATGGAATCAGGGCACACAAAATTAAGATAAACTTGGATTTAATCAATGTCAGTTAGATGAAAAGGTTAATAAATTCAAGTAAAAGAACAACCTAAAGATAAGTATGATGCCTTTCAAGGGTGTGATTCTCAGTTTAAGGACAAATTGGTTGAAATAGTAGATTCTTATAAGGAATTGTTTAAAGAACCAAAAAGTTTACCTCCAAAACGAGAAATACAACATGAGATTCAACTTCAATTTGATGCCCCTCCCGAACATTGGCATGTATCGAATGTCGGTCATAGAAAATGAAGAGATTAAGAAACAAATTCAGGAATTGGTTGATAAAGGCTTCATTCGACCTAGTTCTTCTCCATGTGGATCACCGATCATATTAGTCCCAAAGAAAGACGAACTTGGAGAATGTGTGTTGATTTTAGAGCCTCAAATAAAATCACCATTAAGGACAAGTATCCTCTTCCTAGAATTGATGATTTGCTTGATCAGTTAAAGAATGTTGTTTACTTTACAGAGCTGGATTTAAGAAGTGGTTATCATCAGATTCGTATTGCAAATAATTATATATGGAAAACTGCATTTAAGACGGGACAAGGGGCGTTTTGAATGGTTGGTTATGCCATTTGGGTTATGCAATACTCCAACAACTTTTATGAGAGTGATGAATGATGTTTTTCGTCCTTTTCTTGATAAGTTTGTCATAGTCTATCTGGATGATATTCTTATTTTCAGTTCAAGTTGGGAAGAACACATAAAGCATGTTAAACAAGTTTTTGATGTGTTGCAAAAAGAGAAACTGTATCTCAAACTATCTAAATGTGAATTTGGAAAAACTTCCTCAGTATATCTTGGTTACATAGTTGGAGGAGGTCATCTAAAAATAGATCCAACTAAAATTGATGTAATTATTAAGTGGCCAAGACCTCAAAATGTGACGGAAGTTAGAAGTTTCTTGGGTGCAGTTCAGTATTGGAGGAAGTTTATTTCTCATTTATCTTTTATTGCATCACTACTTCATCATTTAACAAGTTCTAAAGTCTCCTTTCAGTGGGAGGAAAACAACAAAAAACATTTGATACTTTAAAGCAGAAAATTGTTACAACTCCAATATTGGCTTTACCAAACCTTCAACAACCATTTGAAATAGACACTGATGTTAGTGGGTATGCAATGGGTGCAGTGTTAATGCAAAAAGGAAAGCCTATTTGTTTTCTTTCAGAAACATTTTCTAAAGCAGTTGCTAACTATCCAACTTATGATAAAGAATTGTATACATTAGTGGAAAGTGTTAAAAAATGGAAACATTATATAATGGGCAAAGAAATAGTGATTCATATAGATCATCAACCTCTTCAATACCTTCAATCTCAAAGTAAGTTGCAACAGTCTCGACATTATAGATGGATGGGGTTTTGCAGCAATTCCATTTAGTAATCAAATATAAGAAAGGTACCACCAATAAAGTAGCTGATATGTTATCAAGACCTCCTTTGAATGCTTAAGTTATTCTGCAAAACAATTCCTTAGCACATGAAAGTTATATAGAACATTATGTTGTAGATACTGATTTTAAGGATGTTTATGAATCACTAACTCATGGTGCTCAGGTGGAAGAAGTGAATTATCATGTTCATGACAGGTTATTGTACCATCTTGGCAAGTTGTCCATACCATAGGGAGAAAGAGTGCATGTGATCAGGGAGCACATTCTTCTCGTGTTACAGGGCATTTTGGTGTAGGTTCTTCTACTGGTAGATCTCCTTTTAAGACATGTTTTGGTATTTGCCAAAATCACCAATGGACTTTATGTTTGGTGAAGAAGCTAAGGAGGATGGACATGGAGATGCCGACAAAGCAATCAAGTTCATTCAAAGAATCCAAAAGAGTCATGAAGCAGTGCAGGATCAATTGGAGAAAAGTTAGGCCAAGTACAAAATGCGCCATGACAAGCATCGGGTGGATCATCACATCCAGGTTGGTGATCGAGTATGGCTATACATCAGTAAAGAAAAGATGAAAGGTGAAGGTAAAAGGTTGAAACCTACAAGGTATGGGCCTTTTAAAATTGTTGAAAATATTGGGCACAATGCATTCCGGTTAAATTTGCCTCCATACATGCATATATATTCAGTTGTAAATGTTGAAAATTTGAAGTTGTATAAACCTCCAATGATCATGGATCAAGAGGAAAATGCTCAAATTCCAACAATAGATGATGTTGCACCTGAATGTATGATTGAGTTACAGGAAGATACCATCTTGGATAGGAAGGTCCGCACTTCCAGACGTGGAGATGTAGAGTATCCTCGAGTGGGACTCAAAGGTGGATGGAGATTGGAAGGGTGAGGGAGTTGTACCCTATGTCACATGGTTCAGGTTCGAATTCGAGTTCGACAATAATTAAGTTCGATTCGAATTTGAATTTTCCCATCAGGTTCGACATTAGGTTCGACTATACATATTTTTCAATATATATATATATATATATATATATATATATGACAATTATAAAAATTTCAAAATAGGTCCATAAACACATGAATACAAATTCTTATTAGTAAACATACATGATTAATGTAATCTTTCTAAATTTCTAACATCTAGTTAAATGTAAACATACGCAATAGTAGTTTGCAAATGAAAAAATGAAATGACATAATTTTCAATCTTCAAAATTTAAATGAATGTCTATAATGTCAAATACTAGTAATCTTTTAAAAAATCACATAATTAAAACATAATCAAAATTTAAACATATACATTATAATACAAGTTTATAGTTCACGAGTCGGAGTCGCACGGTGCCGCCGGCCGGGCGCAGGCTGCTAGCCTTCCAGTTTGCAAGACGCACACACTGCACAGTCACGAGTCACGACTCACACTCGCTCGGCTGCACAAGTTTGCAAGATGCACGAGTCACAATCAGATTGATCCTCACGACACTCAGAAATTCACACTGCACACTCTGCTTGAGAGTCGATAGGGGAAATTCACCGTTTAGCTTGTGGAAAATCCTTTCAACGGCATGGTTTATAAACAAAAAAAATTGGTGGGAACAGGGTTGCCGAAAACCGTTGTGTGCCTATGGTTTTTTTGTTAAACAATTAAATAAAACCTACGAACCCTAAGATCGAACCCCAATTATTTTTTCAAATTCGATTAAATTCGCCTTCAGGTTTGCATTAAGGTTCGAATTCGATTCGATTCGAATGGGATTCACCTTTAGGTTCGGCCTTCAGGTTCGGCGAGTCTGAACGAATTTCAATTTTTTTTGAGATTCGCCGAATTTCGAACCTCAAGGTTCAAGTTCGGCGAACCCTGTGACATAGGTTGTACCCTCACCTCATGTTTGCTTAAAACCAAACTTTTGGTGGTCCAAAAGCTTCTAGTGGAGGGGAATGATCCAGGAGGATCCTCGAAATGCTCAAAATTCAACAGTCTCAGATGCTCATGAAATCAATGCCAAGTCAAAGAGCTCATCGCGCTGATTTCGGTGGTATGTTCGGTTTTCAAAATTGCCTTCGTATGAGGGAGAAAACACACTCTAAAGTTTTTCCCAAACATGAAAAAAATGGGCCAGAGCAGGCCAAGTGACGAGTCTCATAGCAGGGCACGTGGCAGTCAAGTCAAATCCGCAGGTCAAACCTCCAAGGTGTGGGTCGAACCCGCGACCATGGTAATCACAATACAAAACCTTACCAACGGACCACACATGTCATTTGTTTTAACATGGGTGCATATATATATTTAAATGTATGTTATGTGGTTATATGGGGGAAGGGTTGGCGGAGCCTGCCATATTCGATGGCCCCGCCAAACCCAAAGTTGGTTATAGGTGCTCCAAACGTAGCAACTATACGCCAACATGTCACGACTATTGCACATATACCAAAGTTTATAATCAAACGCCATAGGGGATTCACATAAATCACCGAAAGTCTTATGTTAAGACTATGGGTATAACCATTTATCAAACGTGGCCACAGTGCGGAGTCCTAACGTCAAATATGGTACGCAGGGAGTTATTACAAATATCCGCCAGTTCAATTATAAACTATATACCATATATAATGCCACGGGTTGATACATGTGTTGCCGCCGTTCCAAAGTTTCAAACCATATGTTAAAACTATATGGTATAGTTTTATACTATATATGAAATATATGTATCCGCCGGTCCAATGGTTTTCAACCATATAACATTTTGTTAAAACCATATGGATGCGCCGAATTGTGTAATACTATGTATTACAATGTTGTTACAACAATTTGCTATGTATTGTCAAGCCAATCTCGGGAGGCCCTTAGGTTTGACCCCGGGACCTGCCCATGGATCTATAAAAGGTTTTGCCACTGCGCCAAAGCCAGAGGAGTTGTAAAGTGTGTCTGTCGAACTTGTGTTATTTGTGCCTGTAATATGCCTTTTGAGGCATAACTTGGCCAATATTGGGTCTTTTTGAGATCTGTAAGTTGCGTTGGGAAGCTGAGGCCGAGGTCTGTGTTTTGACAGTAGTCATTGCTGCATGTGTGCACACTGCACATTTCAGAATGGTGAATTTGATGTAAAGAGACTTTATGAGCATTTTTAATACAATGGACACCCATTGGAAGCGGACCCGGAAATGTAGTCCAGAAGGGATGAACTCCATCATCAAGTTTTTTGTGTTTGCTTCTTTTTCTCTGCTGTTCATGCTTAATTTCAGATTTCAAGTTTTATGTTTAAGGCACATAAAAATCAATTTTCCTCATTTATTCATTTAAAGGCAACCTTAGTTAATATTTGGTGAAATTGTGCAAATAGTCAATTCTGCTCTTTTTGGATCAATAATGATACAAATATACATCACATTTATTTTTATAATCATCATTCATTTGTCAATCCCTATCTTCTTCTTATTAATCGAACTTCAAAGTTATTAGTTGACGTGGAAGTTCATCACATGTATTGGAGTGAACCGACCTTATAATTGGGTTAGAAACCTAGGATAGCTAACAACGCTATTTAAAGTGATGGAAGAACATGATCATCAAACCATTCTGTTCCTCTCATTTATTCCTAGCTTTTGAATTCAAAATTTTAGAAGAAAATCCCCCAAAAGAACATTGTTAGATGAAAATCATTCTCATTCATTTGGATACAACATATTTGAAACTTCATTCAATTAATAAACTTCTGAGTTCTCCTCTAGGTTATAATGGAATTGAGCATGCAAAACGTGAGGTATCTATTAAATAAAAAATTACTTTTTGAATTCCTGATCAATTCTCTTTATGGACAAATGCTCCATTTAAATATGGACTTTACCAGAGGTAAGTTGAAGGTCTAATTGTAAACTAGAAAAGTGTTAAAAAGGTGGATAAGGCTCTCAAAGATGTGGGATTAAAAGAAAGTGAATCTGATCATATAATTTTAATTGATGTCTCAATTCACAAGTCGATTGTTGAGAGCCTAATCATTAAGAAGTGTAGGTGTAAAGAAGGTAACATATCATTTAATCCAACACAGTTGTATCAATTATTTCAGCTATTCAAGTAGCAATATCAATAGGTGATGTTTAAACATATACTTTCATTAGATGTTGAATTTACTTTAGGAAGAAGTTGGTAAATTTTTAGTTGTAGCCCATGAGGAGGCAATTCATTGTTGCTTTAATGACAGTTTTTTCAGTGGCACTAGGTATGTTTTAGATTATTTTATTCTTGTTGAAGTGAACTGAAATAAGATACTTGGCTAACAGAAACTTGTAATCCATTTTTACTAGATTAAATTGACAAAGTTGGGTTTTCTTTCAAAATTTCTATTTACAATGCTTCATAAATATTTTAGACTTGGTACAAAATCAAGAAATTCTCTTCTGTTGGGGATAAACAGATTATATATATATATATATATAAACAAAAAAGGGGGTTGCTAAGTAGCCACTACAAGCTAGTCCAAAATTGGGTGGACACCACTTCTAAAATTGCCCAGGAGGACTAAAAACAAAAATGCCACTTGGTGATACAATAAACTGATAACAATCTAGCTGGAAGAACGACAAATATTCATAAAATCTAACCCTTCACTACACAACAAAAAGAACAAGCATCAATAACCATAAATCAGATGGTTGATGGGATGAGGTCTGCTTGAATTGGGGGTTTGTCATTGCACTTCGGGGTGGGTCCCCATCCATCATTAGGTGGCTCTGGACCTAGAGTGGTAGGTACAGAAAATAGTGACTAATAAACCTATGCAAGAGAAAAAATCCCTAAGATATTGCTGAGAAAAACAAAGAGTAAACATTGGCACACATGCACTATACATAAGAGATTCACCTTGGAAACACTTAATTGGGAAAACCAACAAACTTAGAGCTTGCATCTTTTACTCATTGTATTAACAAAACAATTCACAATACAATATATAGGTATCCACAACATCATTCAACTCTAATCCATTAAGTGGTGATACCACCTAAAGATGTGTGAAATCTTGATCAATTGAGTTAGAGGTGGATGGTTTCATACAATGGGTTCATAATCTTGCTTTGGAGGACGTTTCTACACATTTTAATGCATATTGTTCCATTGGGTAGTGCCTTTTGGGTATCTTCATGTCACATATTTGGAGGTCCATTGAGGGCTGACGACATGCTTTGCAAGACACAGATGAGGTTCTAGGTGGACACCCTTTAGGATATGATGACACACGACATCTAGACCCCTCTTTCAAAGTCAAAAGGCACATTATTATGTTAGTTTTCTTAAAACTCAGCAATATAATATTTGAATTATACTAAACAAAGAGCTGAAAATTGAATGTTAACTTTAACCCACAAATATATTGAGTTAACTAACTAGCATGCATCGGAAATAAGGAACAAATGAAGACAAACACACCATAAAACCATACACAACAAATTTACCCAGAAACCCCATCCGGGGAAAACCTGCAAACTCGGTGTTCTTCTTATTATGCTCAACAAAGTCTTCAGGAAAAATGATCACAAGTGTGAGGGAAAACTTCCCTTTACTTAGCTAATCCTTTGCGTGAGTGATTTGCGCACTTTTCCCCAACTCGGCCTCCCTTTTGCGCACTAAACTCGTATAGGCCTATACGACCCTTTTGCCCACTAAATTCGACCCCCAGTTGAAGTCTGCATTGGCTGGAAATGATTTGAAGCTGAATCAACCTCATTCTCCCTCTATTTGCAATTCTGTGTTGATTTGAAGCCCTAGGTGCTGAATAGAAACCCCTTCTCTTTTGCTGAGCAGATCATCAAGCTCTCTAGTGCACAATGACCAAGTTTGCGCCAATTTTCCCTCTTAGAAGTTGACCTGGGCCCATCAGTACCACGAAGGGTTGAGATTAAGTCTCCCTGGATGGTTGAGATCGCTCCAATTCTTGACTATAGGAAAATTCAAATTCCTAAGTCAAGGAATAATAAAAAAGTAAATCTGCGCCTTGATCCTACTTGTGTGTCCCTCTGTCAAATTTAGTGCACCAACTAAATTTAGTTGAAGCATTCCTCCTCTAACTCCATTTAACACTCCCTCTTAGAGAGGAAGGTGTTTTGAACTACACCTAATTTGTCCTTGAAATGGACAAAGCTCTCTCTAGGCAAAGCTTTGGTCAATATGTCCGTTGTCTGCTCTGCAGTGGGAATATACTGAAGTTTTTTTTTTTTTTTTTGTAAGCTTGGTAGGACTCTCTGATTTTCATGTCCATTACACACCCTGCTACCGGGGAAGGGTAGCCCAAGATTTGAACCCAAGACTTCCGGTTCAGTGAGACTTCATTTCCACAGCCACTGCCACTTGAGCTACCCCATGCGGACTGGGAATATACTGAAGTTTGATCTTGCTCCTCTCAACACAATCTTTGATATGGTGGTATCAGATCTCGATGTGCTTGGAGCGGGCATCAATTGTTAGAGAGCTTAATGCAACTCTGATTGTCATTGTGTATGAATGTAGGCTCCAACCTTTGACTAAAAAGCCCAACAAGAAGCTTCCTCAACCAAGCGACCTCACAACCTGCTATGTTGGTAGACATGTATTCAGCCTCGACTAAGCTCAGTGCCACTGATCTCTGCTTCATGCTGAACCAGGAAACAACTACTGACCCAACATTGAAGGTACAACCTGATGTACTCTTCCTATCTGTGGGACCCCTTGCCTAATCTGCATCTTTGAAACCTTCTAGTGTCACTCCATCAACCTGTCTGTACAACAACCCATAATCCACTATGCCTCTAAGGTACCTGAGGATATGTTTGGCAGCAACCCAGTGCACCCTAGTAGGTTCAACCATGAATTGACTCAATTGGGTCACTGCATAGCAAATGTGAGGTTGCGTGTTCACAAGATACATCAATGACCCAATCAACTATGTGTAAAGTGTGACACCAACTTGCTCTGCTCTGCTAGCGTATACCTTCCTCTAGTTTGTTACTAGAGGTGTGGCCATGGGCCTGCAATCCTGCATGTGAAAGCTCTTGAGAATCTTTAGAGTGTACGTGCCCTGCCCTAAGAAAATGTGTCCATCACCCTGCTGAACCTCCAACCCAAGGGAATAGTGCATAAGCCCTATATCCTTCATGTCAAACTTTGCTGCAAGATCCTTCTTGCACTCACTGATGAGCTTCTCGTCCCCTATCAGTATGAGGTCGTCTACGTAAAACACAAGAATGAGAGGCTGTCCCCCCAATCATAATGTAGTATAGGTTAGGATGAGCTTCACTTTTGGTGAAGCCCAGTCCCAAAAGATAACTATCAACGTGAGAGTACCACGCTCGTGGGGCTTGCTTGAGTCCATATATAGATCTCTTGATCCTGCACACATGCATCTCCTTGCTATGTGCCTCAAACCCCTTTGGTTGCTCAATGTAGATCTCTTCCTCAACAACACCATTAAAGAAGGCAATCTTCATGTTCATTTGGTGGATCTTCCACCCTATCTATGCTGCAAGTGCTATAATGGTCCTGTTGTCGCACAAAATGTCTAGGCACCACGACAACGGCTGAGATTAGGGGCTGTCACCTTGATCCCCAATCTCTCTGTTTAAGTTGTCTCCTTATAGCAGGCTAAGGGGGTAGACCCTATGGAAATGGAATGAAGGAGAACCAATTGGGAACCAACTAGTTCGGGAGACACAATGAAGCGACTAAATACTTGATTAAGATTTAGCAAAAGTTATAGGATTTGATTAAATTTAAACGATTGATACCGGTGTCTTATGGAGTAAACTATCTTGCAAGGAAATTTAGGACCAAGTAATTGATTTGCAACTGCTTCTTGGATGAATGATTATCTTATATGAAGTGCAGATCCTAAAGCTAATATGAGATGCAAAAATCTTGGTTAATTTTAGTTAAATGCCTATCTAAATTTGAACCCTTTGATCCTTTCTGTGTTGAGCTTGATTTTGTAGTAACTGGCAGAGAGAAGATAAGCTGAAGCACACTAAGGTGTGATTAACGATACCTCTCCTGAAAATCTAACATAGCCGGTGCCTTCGATGCTGCAAAGAGATGTGGCTTTGACGACTGCAAGGTCACCGTTTTAAGTACTATTAAAAGCAGGTTTCTCAAGCAAAAATGGATGGGTACCTATCTCTCTATCGACCAAGCTTATGCTTGGAAGTAAATTTTAGTTATGCAGAACTAACTTAATATGCAAATGCACGTGATGATTAGAAGATGAGATGAAGTTAGATTCAAGGATGAAAAGTGTTTATGCTACGATTTGATTCAAAGTTATATATCAAAGCCCTTAATTGTCAAAATGAATGTTTACTTCACTAGATAAAGATTGAAATATAGACTTTTTAGCAATATCACAATTAGACCACAAACTTACTTCAAATCTTCTAAATTCTCTCAAATGCAATTATAGCTCAAAGAGAATAAAAATGTCTTCACAAGTTAATATCAGATGCTTAGATAATACTCAGTTTATGAAACAAAAAATATGCATTTCATCACAATTCCATGACAGAGTACTTAATTTTCAGAAATTAGTTTTTAGGACAATAGTAAGAAAACTTTATGACAACAACAATGTGACAATGAAAACAATAAGCTATCAATGCCCTCTTTATGCCAAAAATTTATCGAAAATTTTCCAAACTTACCCATATGAATTATAAAAAATTTCAGCCTGTTATGATGTGATTTCCAGAACTATATCAAATTTGATATACTTATTACAGACAACAATTAAAACATGAAATAAGCCTAATGATGAATGCCCAACTCAAGAAATTAATTCCTTAATGTATTAAACAACTTAGGAACTGGTTTTAGGCTAACCCACATGAAATTTTGCCATTGTTATATTTCAGACTTTAGAAGCAGAATTATTCGAAGATAACAGTCACCCAAAATGTAGATCTAGGCCAAATTTTTGATACACATCAAACATAAATGACTTATTAATGTATTTAACAATTTTTTTTAGTTAATTTCAAACCACTTAGATGTGTTTTTCACCACTATTAGAAAGGTATATGACTGCTGTACCAAACAGTGAGGAAAAAGATGGTTTAGAGATCAAACCCTTATGCCCTAGGCCTTGAACATCACTTGCTCAAGTTGCCAAAACTTTTTCAATACTTGAAACATAATTTTTTACCAAATTTTCTGCAAAAACCCACCAATGATCAGCGTCAAAAATTTAAATATTCAGATCAAGGGGAATCTAGGGCCAATGAGGGCTAACACTAGGCTCAATAGAACTAGCGTTGGGCTAGGAGAAGACAGATATGGGCTTAGGAGCCCCAAAACTTGAAACCCTTGTTCTAAAAAAATGATTTTGCTTTAGATTTTCAGATTTATTGCAAAATCTTTAATGGATGGCCCTGCAAAAATATTTGGGACAAAATTTTGCCCTCTAGGGCCTAGACCTGTCTCAAAACCCCCAGATCTCCTTGAAAAAATCTTAGATCTGAAGATTTACTTCGCTGATTTCTTAGATTTATTTTTGCAAATTATCTTTGAGCCCAGATTTTGCCCTCCAGGGTCTAGATCTGGCTCAAATCTGTAGATTTCCTTGGCTGATTTCTCAGATCTATTCCTGCACAAGTGAAAAGAGAAAGACCCAATACTCAATATGTGCAAAATAGGGGAAATCCCAAAAAACCAAGTGTTAAAATTCAAAACTACGTTATAAAATTTCAGATCTACATAAGTAAATAACAGATCTATACAAATAATTTATAGATCTATCAGATCTGAGGAGTGTGAGTCCAACTCCGCTCCCAGATTTGATAATCTAAGGCTCTTAATAACCAAATCTATCAAATTTTCCACAAAAAATAGATTTTTTAAATTTTAAAAGGAGTTGCTATCTCGAAACCCTCTGTGTATGGCCAACAAAATCTTATGATAAACCCGGAGCTAATTTAGTTGGGCTCTTCAAAAAACACAGATCGGGAGTTGGCTGGTCCAACTGAAAACTTCCCCTAATGCCTGAGGATCTAAAATCAAGATTTCCCTGCAAAACTCAATCCAGCCATAAAAAATATAGCGAGAAAATAATAATAAAATTTAGACAAATAGAAATACCTGCTATTACGTTCAAAATTTAAAGTATTATTGAAATCCCAACGACTGAGCAACATATCTGTACTCAAATCACTTTTCAGAAGCTATCATCAATGGCTTTAGAAAAATTTATGTATGAAAACAACACATTTTACAATATTTCCATGAAGAGTAACATGAACAAAATTTATCTCCAAAGTCTTTCTTTATTATTCAAAAAAAAGATTACACCAGAGTTTCTTGCTAAGCACACGATCAAAAGATCGGATGGATCAACTAAAAAATGACTTCCTATTTAAAGATAAATCCTTGAACAACGAGCTCAAGTGATCTTCGTCAAAGCAATTTCGACCGTTGATGAAGATTAACATTTCTTTTAATCTCATCTGTCAAAATATTTAAATATTTGGGTAAATTCGAAATTTTTAATTAAATGCATTTTAATTAATTCAAAAGTAAAATTTTTGAATTAATTTCCCAAAAAATTTGACTTTGACTTAACCCCCATGTAGCAAAGGTTTAAAATTTTAGCAAAATAATTATTTTACCTTAGTCCCGGGACCTTTTAAAGTTTAATTTTTAAGAACCGACAAATTTTGCCTTTGGAAAACTTAAATTTACCTAGGACCTAGAATTAACTAAATTTTTGGCTTAGGATTTTAATTAATTTTTGGCCAGAAAATTTAATTAATCAACCTATGAGGGGATAAATTATTTTTCCAACCCTCAAGACACTTTACATCATGTTTTTCATATTTTTTTACATCATAAGGGGGTGGGGGACCCATTTGTAATAGACCCTCATAGAATACCCATTTCTGTGACACAAATATAATCCAACAGATTAAGCAATCTATAATAAAATAACCTAACCAAATGGTTAGGATTATCTCAAATTACTTTTACATAGACTTGATCTAGAACACTGGGACTCACTTAAGATCCTAACGACAAAATCCATTTTAGCTTTGGGGTAGGACTGGAGGAAAACTTTGCTGACCATCCGAGAATGGATCGGTGAGACAAAAAATCTCTCACAATGGAGATCGTCACTAGAAAAATAGGTTTACCTAGATTGTTACATACATGACACGAATCTGCTAAGATTATTTACATTATACACATGCAGAATGGGTTTACATAACATATTGGAAGTCAGGTTGATGATGATAGTTGTATGGCACGAACACATCGATCAGACACTATCCCTTTTGCGAAAAAGGGGGTGTACTGCTATGGGTTGTTGACACGTAGTGGTCAACATTTGGCTCTACTTGGGGACACGTTTCTGCACTAGAGGAATGCGAGAATCCAAGATCTGCATCCACGCAACACATAAGATAACATAAGTAGCGTCCATCCAAAAATCATCATATAACATTTAACACAGGAAAGATATAAGCTCTTTATTTATTAACTATCCTAATAACATGAAAAACATCTACCTACATAAATACAATACTGAAATAAAAGGGTGTAGGGTTAGGAATACAATACAAAGGATGCCCCATGACACCAGATGCATTCAATGCAGTGCATGCTGAGCATTTGCCTGCTTTCAGGCAAATCTGTTGGCTGTTTCTCAAATGTGCCATGTCCAATCGTGCATACGGTAAGACTTTTTCCTATCTGAAAGTCAAGTCGCTTGCGGCCATCAGATGGATCAAACCACTTTCTCATTCTCTTTCTCTTGCACTTTTTCGTTGTGGTAGGCTATGATGTTGATGATGATGTGGTTGGCGCACAACTTCCTTCTTGATCCTGAAAGCGCTCATATGGAAAATTTGGAATGTTCAAGACTTCTGTGACGTGCGCTTTTTTATGAACCTGATCTGTTATGACTGGTGGATCAACCATGTAAGCATCAACTTGATTCTTATCAATTTCCATTTTATCTGGGTCACCTTCAATTAGCCACTTTTCAATGGAACAAATGACCTCCTCATAATAAGATGGAGCTTGTTGCAACAGACAGGGAGGCTTATGATCTGTTGATGTTTCCTTGTTTCTTTCATCCTTTGATCGATGCTGAAATTTCTGTACCTGTATCTTTTCCATTATTATGGCATCCATTTGGTTAGAGTGTTCAACCTTCATAGTACAGACCTCCTTGGCATGGTTTTCTTCCATGGTCAATAACTTATTTTGAAGACATATCTGATCGGATTCCATGTCCTTTATAATTTTATCATTCTTTGCTTTCATGCCGATGAAACATTTTTGCATATAGTTTATAGTTTATCTCTTTCTTATGATTTGCTTGCATGGTAGCTAACTGATTATTATAATTAAATTTCATGATGGTCATTTCTTCATCTATAGTTGATAATCTGTTTGAATCGAACTTATTTCTTCTTGATAACTTGCTTTCATGGCAGTTACTTGATTTGAATGATTGAATTCCATGATCATCATCTTTTCCTCTAGGGCTAATAACTTGCTTTGCATAAAATTAATTTCCCTGGCATTATCGGTTGTTAATTTTGCTTGATTAAGTTCCATATCTTTAATAAGTTGAGCCTGATTAACTTCTGCATTCTTGATTGCTTGAGCCTGATTTAACTGTTTGTCTTTAACCATTTGAATTAACTCCTTGAAATTATTTTCAACTTCTATAGTTTCCTTTACTTCAGCTTTCGCTTTGACCTTTTCTTTATCTCCATATCTATCTTCAAAGGCATCAATGGTTGATTGTAGAGAATCAAAAGTGTTATCAGGGAACTTAATAAACCAATCTAAAGCATCTCCAGATAAGGTGAGAATGAAAATCTTTGTCTTCACATCTTCATAGTTAGAATATGTGCGATACTTGCTTATACAAAGGATGCCATTCCGAAGGTGAGTCTCTGCAGTAAAAGCATTTTTACCTTGAAAATGAGGAAATTCATCGATGGCTTCACTAAAAAAATCAGGATAACCATGTGGAACTCCCTGAAAGTTAGTAAAATCACAAGGAGCAAACAAGTCAAAATCCATGATGCCTGCCTAACGGAAAAAAAGATGGGCCAGATGGATACCAGAGAGAGATCCCTGCTCAAGAAAATGAAAACTTCTACAGAAAGCGAGCTTCTAGCAGAAATTCATGTAAGAAGTGGAAGAAGTGGAGTTGCCACTTGAGCATGAATCTCTCATAAAGCTTCCAAATGCAAAACTGAAAAGTTAGTGGATGAAGGCAAATGGATATTCAGGGAGTGCTCCTTGTCTGGGATTAAAGAATGAATTAGTGGAGTTGCCACCCAAACCGGAAACCAATGGAACGTCCAGGTGCAGAAAGTGAAGATGAAAGGATTAGATGAGAGAGATGACGAGAGTTAGGATGGTGAGAAATGAAGAGACGAAATGATGCCAGAAAAATGAGATGAAATGTTGTGAAGCCAAGGTCCAATAAATTGTTCCTTGGTGGCAATGCTAAGAAGTGTTGGGTTTTCCAGCTCGAATGAGAGATGAGAAATGAGAAGAATGTTGAGGAGATGTCATTGAAACGCCGAGAATAAAATGTCCCTGGCAACGGCGCCAAAAAATGTTGTTCCGCTTGACGGGTTAATGAATGGTGGAAAAGATTAGATGATTAAAACCAAGGATAGAAAAACTCTGTCCCCGACAACGACACTAAAAAATGTTGTTGCACAGAATGTCTAAGCACCACGACAACGACTCAGATCGGGGGCTGTCACCCTGATCCCCAATCTCTCTGTTTAAGTTGTCTCCTTATAGCAGGCTAAGGGGGGTAGACTCTATGGAAATGGAATGAAGGAGAACCAGTTGGGAACCAACTAGTTCAGGAGACATAGTGAAGCGACCAAGTACATGATTAAGATTTAGCAAGAGTTATAGGATTTGATTAAATTTAAACGATTGATGTCAGTGCCTTATGGAGTCAACTATCTTGCTAGGAAATTTAGGATCAAGTAATTGATTTGCAACTGCTGCTTGGATGAATGACTATCTTAAATGAAGTGCAGATCCTAAAGCTAATATGAGATGCAAGAATCTTGGTTAATTTTAGTTAAATTCCTATCCAAGTTTTAACCCTTCGATCCTTTCTGTGTTGAGCTTGATTTCGTAGTAACTGGCGGAAAAGATTAGATGATTAGAAAAATGTCGTGAGGACCAAGGATAGAAGAACTCTGTCCCCGACAATGATGCCAAAAAATTTTGTCGCACAAAATGTCTAGGCACCACGACAATGGCTCAGATCGGGGGCTGTCACCTTGATCTCCAATCTCTCTGTTTAAGTTGTCTCCTTATAAAAGGCTAAGGGGGGTAGACTCTATGGAAATGGAATGAAGGAGAACCAGTTGGGAACCAACTAGTTCAAGAGACACAGTGAAGCGACCAAGTACTTGATTAAGATTTAGCAAGAGTTATAGGATTTGATTAGATTTAAACGATTGATATCAGTGCCTTATGGAGTCAACTATCTTGTTAGGAAATTTAGGACCAAGTAATTGATTTGCAACTGCTGCTTGGATGAATGACTATTTTATATGAAGTGCAGATCCTAAAGCTAATATGAGATGCAAGAATATTGGCTAATTTTAGTTAAATTCCTATCTAAGTTTTAAACCTTCGATCCTTTCTGTGTTGAATTTGATTTCGTAGTAATTGGTAGAGAGAAGATAAGCTGAAGCACACTAAGGTGTGGTTAACGATACTTCTCCTGAAAATCTAACATACTCGGTGCCTCTAGCGCGGCAGAGAGCTGTGGCTCTGACGACTGCAAGGTCACCGTTTTAAGTACTATTAAAAGCAGGCTTCTCAAGCAAAGATGGATGGGTATCTTCTCTCTATCGACCAAGCTTATGCTTGGAAGTAAATTTTAGTTATGCAGAACTAACTTAATATGTAAATGCACGAGATGATTAGAAGATGAGATGAAGTTAGATTTAAAGATGAAAAGTGCTCGTGCTACGATCTGATTTAGAGTTATATATCAAAGCCCTTAATTGTCAAAATGAATGTTCACTTCACTAGACAAAGATTGAAAGATAAACTTTTTAGCAATATTACAATTAGACCACAAGCTTACTTCAAATCTTCTAGATTCTTTCAAATGCAATTATAGCTCAAAGATAACAAAATTGTTTTCACAAGTTAATATCAGATGCTCAAAAAATACTCAGTTTATGAAACAAAAAATATGTTTTTTATCACAATTCCATGACAGAGTACTTAATTTTTAAAAATTAGTTTTTAGGACAGCGGTAAAATTTTTTTTATGACAACAGCAATATGACAATGAAAACAGTAAGCTATTAATGCTATATTTATGCAAAAAATTTACCGAAATTTTTCCAAACTTGCCCACATGAATTATCAAATTTTTTTAGCCCGTTAGGATGTGATTTCCAGAATTATATCAGATCTGATACTCTTATTACAACCAAAAATTAAAACATAAAATAAGCCTAATGATGAATGCCCAACTCAAGAAATTATTTCCCTAATGTATTAGACAACTTAGAAACTGATTTTAGGCTAACTCTCATGAAATTTTGCCATTGTTATATTTCATACTTCAAAAATAGAATTATTCAGAGATAATAGTCACCCAAAATGTAGATCTAGGACAAATTTTTGATACACATCAAACATAAATGACTTATTAATGTTTTTAACAATTTTTTTTAGTTAATTTCAAACCCCTTATATGTGTTTTTCACCATTATTAGAAAGGCATATGATTGCTGTAGCAAACAGTGAGGAAAAAGATGGTTTAAAGATCAAACCCTTAGGCCTTCGGCCTTGAAGATCACTTGTCCAAGTTGCCAAAAAATTTTCAATACCTGAAACACAAATTTTTACCAATTTTTCTGCAAAAACCCACCAATGATTAGCGTCAGAAAATTAAATATTTAGATCAGAAATGGAGCAAGGGGAATCTAGCGCCATTGAAGGCTAGCACTATGCCCAATAGAACTAGCGTTGGGCTAGGAGAAGGCAGATTTGGGCTCAAGAGCCCCAAAACTTGAAACCCTTGTTCTGAAAAAATTATTTTGCTTCAGATCTTCAGATTTATTGCAAAATCTTAATGGCTGGCCCTGCAAAAATATTTTGGGCAAGATCTTGCCCTCTAGGGCCTAGACCTGTCTCAAAACCCCCAGATCTCCTTGAAAAAATCTCAGATTTGAAAATTTACTTGGTTGATTTCTCAGATCTATTCCTGCAAACAATCTTTGAGCTAGATCTTGCCCTCCAGGGTCTAGATCTGACTAAGATTTGAAGATTTCCTTGGCTGATTTCTCAGATCTATTCCTGCACAAGTGAAAAGAGAAAGACCCAATACCCGATATGTACAAAAATAGAAAAAAATCCCAAAAAACCAAGTGTTAAAATTCAAAATTATGTTATAAAATTTCAGATCTACACAAGTAAATAACAAATCTATACAAATAATTTACAAATCTACCAGATTTAAGGAGTATGAGTCCAACTCCACTCTCAGATCTGATAATTTAAAGCTCTTAATAACCAGATCTATCAAATTTTCCACAAAAGTTAGATTTTTTAAATTTTAAAAGGAGGTGCTAACTCGAAACCAATGTTGTGAAAATCGCGATTGGGATTAAATCGGCGCGGGGAACAAATCGGAAAAAATCGGAAAAATTGAGAAAAAATCGTTTGGTACAAAAATATTCATTTTTTTTTCAATTTTTTTAATATCTAAACCACCTACAACATAAAATAAATACATTGACACATAAATATGATAAAAAAACTAATATATAAGATGTTTAATATCATTTCTAGCGCTAAAATCACACATAACATTGATCATGTCCTTGAATAGTAAGTCTTGACTCCTGAGTTCTCAACTCACCTCAAAATATCAACAAAAAAAGAAATGATAATGTATCTCATCGTGTCATAATGTCATATACAATAAAATGAAAGTCTAATCCTATTGAT